>CAXIVR010000003.1:103828040-103881342 GCA_964035755.1 Teleogryllus oceanicus
CGAAAGCACTGAGGGTACAGTTCGGTGACACTCGACTGACAGAATCTGCCACCCCAACAGTTGATACTTGTAGACTTGCGATAAGGTAAGGGTCTAAAATAATAATCTTCGATGACTGATGCGCAGTACGAAATATGAGGATGCATGTGACTTGTTTCAAAATATCCACCAAGACGTACTTGTAATTTAGCAAGGCTACCAGACGCGAGAATAAAGGAGGCAATCTTCGAACACAGAAGGTAACTAGAAGTGCTACAGAATGGCATAGACTTTCTTGTAGTAAAGTTTAGTAATTTTCCCTTTTGTGGATTGTACTGTACAGTCATTCCCTCCTTCTGGCCAGCTGCCATCTATCGCCCAAATTACATTTTTAAAAAATTCTCAACTTTGTTTCAAATTAGAGAATCCAAATATTAATTTCAGAATATTAAAGAAAGCTAAAACCTCATCCTAAATAGCAATTTTCATTGAAAAATTTGGATTCGTTTTTAAGAAAATGGCGTTAAACGTTACTGTAAATGCGAAATTTAAAGCTCATTTTCACAGGAATCTATTGAGTTTTCGAAAATTTCATTTAAAGTCATATGAGGTACTTCCACTCACAAATGCAATAATGTATTCAAATCCATTGAAATGTGATTAACGGCGTGAGAGATAGATTTGTATAAAATAAAAATAGATTTGTGTAATTTTGAAAAACAAAAGAGTACACCAAAATGAACTTTACGTCATATGAACAGGGACAGTTATGCGAAAATGGCGCTGAGCGTTTATGAAGATGCGCAATTTCGAGCTTTTTTTAGAAAATTTTGTCTTTTGGGAACTTTATTTCACATTATTTAAAGCACATGTACTCATAAATATGAGCACATGTGTTTTAAAAGCTGTGAAGAAATAGCCTCTAAGGTAAAATTACTGACGTGAGAGACACGTAAAAATTACATTATTGTAATTTTTAATAAACAAAAATATTGCGTTTATGTTATAGTATAGTTTGTTTGGCACTAACTGTACAAAAAATTAAAGAAAAAGTTTAGAGCCATTTTGAAAATCTTGTTTTGTATTTTTTAAAATTGCACTATTGCACGAAAACTACAATTTTTTTAAAAATTAACATGACCGATATGGAAGAACTGATTTGACAACAAATTTCATTTGAAGGAAAATATCTGTCTTCAATTTTGTAGTTGTAGGAAGACTTGAAAAAATAAAATTTTGCGTTTTCGAATATTCAGAGTTCACCGTAAAAATAGAAGCTATGCTATGTTTATATGTGCATTTTTTCTATCTTACAAAAAAGTCTTTAAATTTTTCCAATAGATAGTACTGATTAAACGACTGAATATTCATTTTTGTGTATTCTTCGTTGTTGTTTTCTTCAAAATTATACAAATGTAATTTTTTAAATATCTCTCACGCCGTTAATATGCACATTTCCATCGATTTGCATACATTATTACATTTGTGAATATAAGTTCTTCAAATTAAGTTTTCGAAAATTCAAAACTTCCTGTCAAAAAGAACTTTCAAATTTGCGTTTACAGTAGCCAATCGCCATTTTCTGAAAAAAGGCTTCAAAGTTTCAATGAAAATCTACTTAGGTCGAGGTTTTAGGGCCGTATTCTCGAACCGCTGCCAGGGCCTGCCAAGAGTTCTTAACCTTCTATCTGCACAAAATTGTTTATCTTCCTTTGCTCTTTCTTTTACTCTTCTTATACCACCCTGACCTCTTCCTCTACTTTTCCTGTTCCTCCTTCTCTGCCCATTACCTGTTACGACTCTACTGTGGCTCAAACTAGTATCTTCTGTTCTCTCCAACTGCACTCTGTGAAATACTCTTCCAGTGTTAAATCCACCTCTGATTACTCCTCCAATTTACTTCATGAAGTTTGGACAATCTTTTTCAGCAATTTTTTTCAAAAAATTTAGATTTTTAATAAATTGTTGTCTACTTTGACGCACGCATCCAAGCCCTCTGGGGGCGTTGAGCGCTTTGCGCTTCTCGGAGTAATCTCCACACTAACAGCGCTTCTTTGGAGTAATCCTCCGTTACTATGTCTGTCGCTTCATCGCAGTTGGTTGTCAAGAGGACCACCAGGTAGCATCTCCGCGTACACACCTCCCACCGTGCGCTCCTGCGTCACTACCCAGCGGCCAGAATTAGGATAGGGGTAGGGTTTAGGGGCCGTATTCTCGAACCGCTGCCAGGGGCCTGCCAAGAGTAGCAGGCTCCCAGAGTTCGAATTTGCGATTCTCGAACTGCTTCCAGCGGCTGGCAAGCCCCGTATGCTCCTAGCAGCGGCTCTCAGCTGGCAGCGGTCGCAAGGCTGCCAGCAGCCCCAGCGTGCTCCTAACCTGGTTTACTTGTGATTTTATCCTCTGTGCGTTGTTGTTGAAGTAAATTTCATTTTACATCGACTTTGCTTGACTTTTGTACACTACTCTTGATTTACGGCAACTGAGCATACTTTATGGACTACCTATCGAATACACGGCGAATTATTGCTTAATGTTTCGGACTATTATTTTTTTATACCCTGCAACATAACCTTTCGTGCATTTTGCCAATCAGTTTCGTTTGATATAATGGATAACGAATTGCTGAGAATTCTGTGAATCCATGGAAGAAATGGAGGAGGAAGAAGAGCAGCGTCGACGAATGCCTCGCCGTTATATCCGGGATGTACAGAATCCTATAGAGAGATTTTCAGGACGCGAATTTCAATGTCGCTACTGATTTTGAAATTCACTGTTGATGTGTTGTTTCTAATGCGGAATGTATTTGATGGGGACTTGCGGGGTTTGCAATATCCCCAATGTCTAAGTATTGACAGCATTAAGATTGTAGGCACAGACCTGTACCAGGTGAGTTTGTGTAATAATTTTTTATAATATTATAATAATTATTTTCTTGGAGGGAAATTAATTAATTTATAAGTATAGTTTTAGTGTTTCCTACTGCAAAGGTAATATGATTCAAAATAAATATTTCACAGAGATAATGGTGACATCTATGGTCTCAGCCAGTCAAGTGTTTGCAAAGTGGTTCAAGAAGTGACAGCTATCCTCGGAAGTCAAGTGAGAAATTGCATGTTCTACCAAGAACTGCACAGCAGCAACAAGAAGTTAAAAGAAAGTTCTACGCCATGAGGCAATTTCTGTGTTATCAGGTCATAGATGGAACACCTATAAAAATTACTTCCCTGAAGTGATTATGGCAGAAGTCTACGTAACAGAAAACATTTTTCCTTAAATGTTCGGGAATTTTTAGAGAAACTTTGAAACAAGTATGTAGTTTTAGAATTCTTTGTAAACGTATCAGTGAAATCTATTTTATATCTTATCACACTCTTTATGAATGAAATAAGAGTAGTACTTCAAACCTAAACTTTTATATGTTTGAATGCATAATTTTATAGTTCCTTTTTTTAAATTTCATTTGATGTATCTTGGCAATACTACTGTGAAAGAAATACATGTTAGTTTCTGGTAAAGTTATGGCTTATAAACTGGTCAACTTCTTTTGAAACGGGCAGTAATTTGTTATGTACATTTTCTTTACATTAAATTAGCAATTTACTATTGCTTTATTGGATTTTACCTGACAGTCTCCTGTTTAAATTTAAAATTGAATTGCTTATCAATTACTTCAGTAATATAAAAGATAAAGAAAAATAAGTAAATTTATACAAAATTTATGTTAAATGGTGAACTTGAATGCCATCATCCAAAACTGAATTTAGAGAATTTGATCAGTTTTTTAATATCACAATGTAATGTGAGGTTTTAGAAATTATCTTGATGAATTAAACATTCTGAAATTTTAAATCAGTTTTTTAGTTTCACAGGAATGTGATAGAGGTATCAAAATTTACAGCAAGAGCAAATGTACTAGCTACTACATACAGTCATAGGAAAAGTATTCTTAAAGTGGAGAAGTGAACAAAAATAATGTTGAGTATTTTAGCTCATTATGTTGATTTCACAACATTAAATTAATGGTATTTGCATGTTCTATATAAACATAAATAAGCAATTAAAACAAGTATGGAAACAATATATTATGGTACATCATAAATTAGTATAAGCAAAGATATAAAACTGAAGTGTGTAAAATGTATTTGTATATCGTTTTTAACATTTTAAGTGTTATTTAATATTTAGTTGATGTTGTCAACTTTATGATGGCCTCCAATCATCTGAGCATCGACTAAATAACTTCAGTGGGGACCTCTGCCCCAATCTTTCCCATTCTTCCAAAATAGCAGCCTTTAGAAATTGTTTTAAAGTGATATTTTCTTTTGAGGCAACTCCATAAATGTTAAATTAGATTAATATTAGAGACTGAGGAGTTACCATGATTTTAGTGTATTATACAATATCCACAACCTAGAATCTAGGGCCTATAGGGTCATTATTTTATATGAAAACTAACTGTTTGTTAGTCCCAATTTTCAATGCGGGATGGTAAATTCTTCTAGAGATTAATATAACTTCTATGATCCACCTACTATCACCATGTTTGACTGAAGGAAGCATTTTTTTTTCGTGTTCAGAATTTTTTTCCCTCCACATTTTTTTGGGTGTTCTAGAAGAACAATGCATTTAATTTCATCAGTAACAAAACTTTCCAGTACTCATTGAACAATTCTGTAATAGTTTCATACTCTATCCCTTTCTTACTAGATTAATAAATTGTTTGCTCTTGGCATTTCTAAAAAACATCCACTATAACAACACATTTTTACCAGTAGATGCACTAATATTAAGATTTAAATCAGTTTGCAGTCAACACTAAATTTTTCCCACTTATCCTAGGTTTCTTAATGTTGTGAAAACTTGTCATTTTACATGTTTGGTCAATTTAAAGGACGTCCACATCTTTCAAATTTTGTAATTTAATGGGGTTATAATGGGGGAAATTTAATCAAAATAGAACAGTATTCGAAAATAGAGAATACCAAGGAGAATAGCCGTGTCGTTATAAGAAAGAAATACAAAGAAAAACCCCTACGATCACTATCAGTGACCAAACACACACCACCACCAGAACTCGAATGCACGTGATCAGTTGGAACATTGGGAAAAAATCTGCAAACGCAGATGTCATACCAAGATTACATAAAATACTATTGTGGGTGTGTTATTGGTTTAGGCTACAAATTTACTGGGAATGTACACAAATTAACTGGGTATATCAATGTGTGTCAACCCTTTTTGTATTTTACTTTTAATGATAAAATACAGTTGAAAGTAGAAATAAAATAAAAATAATTTACTTAGATTCATTGTGTTGTACACTACTTTATCTGGCGTTGAGTCTCGCTTTGCTTCCACCAATCAGAGCAAGCCCCATTCTGGGACAAAGCTGGAAGTGATTTCAGAATACCATCGGCATATTGGCTGGCAGCCCCCGGCCTGGCAGCGGGGGGGTCCCCAGGTAGCAGGCTACCAGGAGATTGCTCGGCAGCGGTTCGAGAATACAGCCCTTACTCTTCTTTAAAATGCTTGAAGTCATATTTCGGTTCTACTAATAAGAAATCGAAAACTTGAGAAAATGTCAAGAAAATGTACTTTCGATGATTCAGCTGGCCAGAGATTGGAACAATAACTTATAGCCAATCCACACCAAGGTAATTAGAAAAATTTGCTATGAGATAGTCTGTGCCATTCTGTAGCACCTCTAGTATTTTTTGTTGCCCATATTTCAATCGAACTTGTTCGAAAACTATTACAATATTCGAAGAAATATACTTGACCCCAATGAAAGAACCAATTACAGAGAACAAATTTCATTTGAAGGAGAGAGTTCTATCTTCAGTTTTGTAGTTGTAGGAAGACCCCGGAAAACCTTCAAACTTGGCGCGGGTGCCCCCGGCCACTGCGTCCGCTCCGGAAAGGGCCCCCGAGGGCCCCGTGGGCGTGCGCAGTGGCGCCCCACTGCCGCAGCCCCGCCCAAGCGGCTCGGTTGCCTTCGGGTCAACGCCATCTTGAATAACGTAGAAGGTGTTGTCCGGGTTCGAGAAGCCCGCCGAGGACGTCGCCGCTACTTCTGCCTCCCCCCTCCCAGCGGCACCCCTTTACAGCTATGGATGCAGCACGGCAGGGAAGCGGTACCGGCACAAGGGGAGACCGGGGGCCGTATTTACAAACCTCTGCCAGGGGCCTGCCACACCTAGGAGGCTGCCAGTGTTCGGTTTTGTGATTTATGAACGGCCCCCAGCCAATTCCAGACGTCCCTTGAGCTCCTAGCACGCCCCCAGATGACAGGCCCCTAAGAGCGCTGCTGGCAGTACTTCATAAATACGGCCCCGGAGAGGGCGTCCCGAGCCACCAGCGCGGTGGGTCAAATTCTGGGGGCAGATCGGCGCCGTAGGTGGCGGACGGCGACTCTCCGGAAGAAGGCCTCTCTGGAATTAGTCCAAATCCCGGGGGCAGCTCGTGCGTTGCCTACGTAGCAGGCGGCGTGCGGGCGGATCTGGCGTGAATTGCCCCAGCATGGTAATCAGTATAAAACGCAACCCTGCTGTTCAAGGCACTCAGAGAAAAGTGAAAGTTTTGCAACACTGCTTCTGGGACAGCTCCTCTCGACTGCATCTCAGCGACACTCCATTCACTCCCCCCCCTTCATTTCACTCACCCCATTCCTGTGGGGTGGGTTATACCTGCTCAAAACAAAACAGCCCGCGTCTTCATTCATAGATTCCTTCTTTCACACTAACTTACGATGAGCCTCAGCGTAGAACAACGCAGTTTTGTGTTGGAGGAGTATTTCCGAACGCAATGTTTCGAAGAGAGACGAGCAGCTTTCAGAGAAAAATTTTCATCTGAGTCTATTCTGAACAAGAGTACCATATTTCGGTTAGTGAAGTGGTATCGTGTGACAGGAGTTGTGTTTGATCCATTGCATTAAAAAAAGATTGGAGTATGGTGTACCATTTATCGACACAGATTAATTGATCTGTAGTTTTTCAAAGAAACAGTAAAGGCGAATACGTATCAGAATAAACTGAAAAATTAATTTTTTTATTTTAATTATTTTTTGTTATATTTTAAAAATAATAATAATAATAATAATAATAATAATAATAATTAATTTGTGAGTGGAAGAGCTTCGAATGGCTTCAAATGACGTTTTTCGAAAACTCAAAAGGTTTCTATGAAAAAGAGCTTCAAATTCCGCATTTATACCTGAGCTTAAACATTTTTTTTCTTAAAAACGGCTCCTAAGTTGTCAACAAAAATTTCCTTGTAGGACGAGGTTTTACTATGTTTTAATTAACCCAATAATATTTTGGTTCTACCATTACGGAAACAGAAAATTGAGAACATTTAAAAACACCATTTGCGCGGCGATAGATGGCAGCAAGCAAGAGAATGGGACGAGAGCGAAAAGCTAGCCCAGACCAAAGAAATTAGAAAACTAACTAGTACGAGAAAGTCTGTGCAATTCTGTAGCATCACTAGTTTACTAGTTTAGTTTCTCATATTGTATACGTATATTGGAGTAATATATAATGTTAAGTAATGCTGCTGAAAATCGATTTCGATATTTCAACAAAAACAAACAAACAAACAAACGTTTTAGCGTCCCCTGAACTGAAAAAGTGTTTTATTTTTCAAAATGTCTGTCCGTCTGTTCCTGCGTCTGCGTACACCCCTTGCGCCTAAACCATACGTAGTTTTTTTTCAAAATGGATATTCCCTGGTAGATCTGGATCAACTTGAAGCTTTGCGATTTTGAAAAACTTATGTGACAACAATTATCATTGATGTAATTTTAATGTTATTTCGTACAGTATGATTTTATATCCATAATCATAGAACCATAATATTGTAAAAACCTAAAATTGTTAATGTAAAATATCGTATTTATTTGGTCGCTAATAACCTAGATATTGATGCAACTTAAAAATAAAAGTAAATAAAACTAGTGGTGCTAAAACAGCATGCACTTTCTCCTATTTTTCCGTATGTAGAACACGAATTCAGTGTATTCACGTTCTACATACGGAATTCTGCATACTACATTCAGTGCATTCACGTTTCTACTTAAATGTACCAACGATGCACGATGCGTATTTTAGCCGTAAATAAACTTATTAGTTTATATTAACGCAAAATAAATGCAGACGTCATTATCACCTTCTGTAATCAGTGCGGCGTTACAACAATGGGTTACAACAAGCAACAATGACCGCTAATTCGTATGGGATACCAATTAGCATTGTTGATACTGCTGAAAATAACAATGGATAGAAAAATATAATAATTAAATATATTTTTTATAATATATAATATTCATGAAAATTATTCTGTTTTTGCATGCATTACTCTTCGTTCCCACATCTTATGAAGCAAAGCGAAATCATCTATTTATTTTCACATATTTTCACAATTAAAGGACGCAATTTAAAATTAAATAATATAAATATAATAATAATAATAATAATAATAATAATAATAATAATAATAATAATAATAATAAATAATAATAATAAATACCTTGGGATACAGTAAGGAAATATGATTGCACATCAACTGAAGGGTATGCTGAAAACAGTTTGCCAACCGACTCAAGTCAGTGTTGAAAATTTCCTCAACTCTCAAAACCTCATGATTGCCATTAACTCGTATGCTATATTCATTATCACCTTCTCGGTGGGTATTCTTAAATGGTCCACAACCGACCTCGAGGAATTGGAGAGACTTTGTAAGAGTTCAAATGACACGCCTTCGGTTGTCACCATCCTAAAAGTGCGATCCAAAGGGTCACACTGCCTCGACAAACGGGAGGGCGTGGTATTGTGAAGTTCACGAATCTCCATGCCAAACAGATGATAGCCATGAGGACGTATTTCGCAGAAAAGGCATGTATCTTTTCGACTCCACAAGGTACTTGTGCAGGCAAAATAGAGTTGTAGCTTCTCTTTAAAAATCGTCCCAGTTTCTGTAGCTATGTGACGAAGAAAAGCTCAAGCAGGCGGATCTTACTAGTTACGATGAAGAAAATACGTCATGTTCGCCTCATGAAAATACGTCATGTTCGCTCTTACCCCCAAGCATTCAACTTGGCCCAGAAAAGGGGGACACCGGTAGCTGGCCGGCGAAGTCAGACTACCCTAGTCAGACCCAAAACGCCAAATAATAATAATAATAATAATAATAATAATAATAATAATAATAATAATAATAATACCTTCACATGTGTTATATATATATATATTAGACAAAGGCGTTTGATTCAGTTCCTCATGATTGGTTGATAAGAATACTTGGAATCTACAGGATTTCTCCGAAGAACATAAACACACTACAATCATTGATGCTAACGTGGAGGGTAAATCTGCATGCTAATAAGGATAAAATATGCACAGTAGACATTAAACGTGGGATATTCCGAGGAGACTCTTTCACACTTATAGTTATGTCTGGCCGTTGTCATCACTGTTAAATAAAAGTACCATTGGCTACAAAACTAATTCTTCAGATCATAAGACATTCAATCATCTTTTATTTATGGACGATCTGAAGCTTAATGCTGGAACACATAAAAAACTCTGTTCCTTGATAGATACTACCAAGATATTCAACCAAGATGTTAGGATGAGCTTCGGTTTGTATAAATGCGTCATCATAAGCATACGCAAAGGTAAAGCAGAAAAGTTAGATAAAAATGTCCAAGGCATGGAAGAGCTGCAACCTGATGCTGCTTACAAATATCTCGGAATACAACAGAAAATGAAACTTGATCACAGCGAAATTAAATGAGTTAACCGAGGAGTTAAAGAAGACGGTAACCAAGATATATACGAAGCTAGCTGAAAAAAAAAAATCACTACGGTCATCAACAGCTGGGCTGTACATACGCTGATATACAGTTTTGGCAAAGTAAAATGGTCTGATGCGGACCGAAATTCTTTGGATAGACTTACTACAGGGCTTCTTACAGAATTCAGATGTCTGCATCCTAACTCTTCTGTGATCCATTGTATTTACCAAGAGGAGAAGGTGGTCGAGGGCTACTCAATGTTTTTAAACTCTGCAGAACCCAAGAACAAAAACGGAGGGACGCTATGCTTAGGTCTGAGGATTCCCTTATGAAGAAGGTGGTGAGCGATGACTGGATACACGCCACTTAATTTAAGCAACCAAGGCACGAATATTATAATACCAACTCTAAAGGACGAAATACAAAATTGGCAACACATGATGCTTCATGGTAAATTTCCAAACTCCCTGTTGGACTCAATGATTGGCAATTCTGCGTCCTTAAAGTGGTGGAGCAATGGTTACTTGTACCCGGAAACTGAAGATTTTGTTCAAGATAGAGTAATAAGAACTAAAAACGATGAAAACATATTTTAAAAACAAGTGATATCGACAAATGTAGAAGATGAGGTAACAACAGAGCACATAATGCCAGGGTGCAGTACTTTGTCAGAGAGTGCCTATTTAGGCAGACATGCCAAGTGGCCTAACTCATTCACCGAGAATTTGGAATGAAACTCGAAATGTTGGGGAATAATGTTTCCCAGCATACTACAAGTATGAACCGGATGCTGTGCTCGAAACGAAGACGCACGTCTTATACTGGAATCGGCCTATTATGACGAATAAAACAGTTGATCATAACCGCCCTGACATCCTAGACCAAGAAAAGAAAACCACCTCTATAATCGATGTTGCAATCCCTTTGACTCACAACTTGCGAAGTCCCAAGCAGAAAATTCAGAAATATATGAGAACTTGGCAACTGAATTTAAAAAACGTTTGGAAGTTGCATGAGATCTCCCATTTTCCACGGTTATATCCGTTGAAGGAGTCGTCACCAGGAACTTTAAAAGAAATCTGAAAAATTTAGATATCAAAAATATATTTGATGAAGCCCAGAAAGCCCCCCTCCTTCAAACATGTCATATGGTCAGAAAATTCCTAAATGCGTGACAGTCATGTAGGTCAAGATGAATTTCCTTCCTGCGCAGTCCGAAAAAATCGAATTTTTCAATTTTCGAAAAATCGGGGTTGACCTGCACCATTTCTTAATCATCCTTATCCCTTATCCAACAACAAAATTTCATCAAAAGGGATGGAGCCATTTTTGAAAAAAAAAATGTTTAAACAAAATTAAAAATTGCCTATATTATACGCAAAAGTATGCGAAAAATACTCCAAGTTTCGAAACATTGTACGTGACGTTATTTCAAAATCTATCTTGCAGAAACAGTTTGTATTAAGGGAAAATATTTATATCTTTAATATTTTAATTGTAGGAAGACTCAAAAAAAATTTCAATCTTTTTCAGTTTTCGAACAATCATAGTTTTTAACGAAAATGAGACCTGACTTTAAACGTCCCTTACTATCCAAATATAAAATTTAATAAAAAATGATGGATCACATTTTTTTTGAAAATTTTGTAAATGTCCCATGGGCTTCATGTAAAGAACCTCCAAAATTAAAATATCAGTTTCAAATTCATGGTACCGTGACATCAGCCAGGTCGATAGGGAAATATCAATTTTGGAGAAAATCACCTGAAGTTGAAATTTAGCAGCTAGCGTTGTTCAAAGACGGGCAGACGGACGTTTTGACATCAATCGATTTTTCGGTATCAGTGACCCACAAAACACGGATTCTGGCTACACCACGTGTTAGAGGATTTCTTCTAAATTAAGCACCTGGATTTATCTTTTTTTCGGTGCCAGTGCCCCGTATTTAGAGTTTTTCTGCCAAAAATTCGCGGTTTTTTCACGCAGCATTACATAACTTTCTCACTCTCGCGGTAGCAATGGCGAGGTAGTAAAAATAAAAATATGTTGATTCAAACAATTTTGGAGAATGTACATTGATTGACCAACTCTGTATTTTCAAATAAAAATATATTTTTGTGAGATATATTGGCGTGTACTCCCTTCTGAAAAGGCAGGGTCTCGTTGAATTGATCCTGAAGAGTGACAATAATCAGTGGGCACCTACCTTCTAATAAATAATAATAATAATAATAATAATAATAATAATAATAATAATAATAATAATAATAATAATAATAATAATAATAATAATAATAATAATAATTCCCCGTGTGGTGTCGGGGTTTTTAGTAGAATAGCACCTCGGGACCTCCCCCTGTCGTAGAAGGCGACTAATCGGAGCAGCTGACCGCTGTCACTTCCTATGCATCCTGTAATCCCCACATACTTGGTGTGTCATTGCTTCCACTAACTTGTGGCACACTTCTATTTTTCTATCCTGTAGGCCAATCTTCGTACCGGCCAACTCTTGTGTTTCGCCCCGACGCTATTAGGTTTCGAGGGCTAGGGAGTCGTTCCTATTCTACTCTTCTATTCTAACTCTATTCTTTACTGTCCCCTCTTCTTTTCTTCCGTTTCCCTTTCAGCTGGCGGGAGCTTAAAAACGCTAGGGGAAGGCGACCCCGAAGAAAAAACCCGCGATGGAAGGTCTTTCAGGATCAACCATTACGGTGCAGGGGATCGGAGCCCAGTACCGGCGGTCGGTGGTGAGCAAGCAGGCCACCGGGCGTCGTCACCAAGCAACTGCAATGCCAGAGACGTGGATCACTTGGCGTCCCTGTCAGATAATGCCACAAGTGCATTTAACCCCTTCGTTGGAAGGCGGAAGCTGCAGAGATCACCTCCTAGCTGCCTCCTCCATATCTGGAGTACTACAGAGCCGAAATTGCAGAGATCACCTCCAAGTACCCCTACGACAAGTGGTGTACCCACAGGAGTCAAGGACAGAGACGTGGACTTGGCGCCTCGGTCAGACAATACAAGTGCGATTAACTCCCTGGAGGTGCGTGAAGCTGATCTCCCTGCAGAGGAGAGCGTGGTGATACCCCCAAGAGCTATGGGTATACTGCTGGAGAAGTGGGCGGCCATGGAGATGTTGCATGGGGCACAGACGAAGCTAGTCGAGGACCTGGCAACTGCCTTAAGTGTGGTAAGTGGCAAAATGCTCCGAAATAACCCACAGCCGGTAAAGGATGCAAGATGAAAGCCTTGCAGACATCGACGATGTGAACATAAAATGCAAGGCCATTGCGGAGAAAGAGCAGAGTTCCTGGATCGACTACAAGAGTGCTCAAGTAATGAAAAAATAGGAAAGCACTATGCGGAGACCTGCCAAGGGAAGAAAAAAGGCAAGAAGAGATAGTTCTGGCCCCCGGCGGAAACCAACACCAGACTGATAAGAGGAAGTGACAACAGACGGAAGGAGAGGTGGCGCGCGGACACGCCGGGAAAGAGAAGAATATAGAAGTAGTGGAAACAGAGGCCATGGTGAATGCAACATGAATAGATGTTCAAAGTCACCAAAAAGAAAGAAAGCAAAAAGCAACAGAGCCGGAAGGCTCAAGAACCGCCCGGCATATGAACCAGGCGATTAAAGTAGGGCTAAAGATGGTGAATCCAGCGTGATATCATCAAAAATGAAGGAGTCGGTAGACCCTTTGGCGCGCCACGCGGCAGAGATCCTAAGATCCGCAGGACGCAAAGGAAGGAGCTGCTAATCGTCATCCGGAAGACCGTGATATTGACTCTTGAACAAGGCAGTAGTGGAGGCAGGTACGTGCCACAGTAAAAGCGCTGGAAGCAAAGCGGTTTATTAAATAAGGGACATACCGACGGTACTGTAGTAGTCGAAGAGGTTGTCGAGGCGGCTGCCCAGGCGATAAAAGCAGAGACTCAGGAAATCAAGCAATTCTGTAGAACGTGAGGGGAGGCGGTAGTGCAAACAGCGACACTACTGCTACTAGCCGAATGGCTTCCAAGAGCTTTAAAACTGGAAAAGCCTTAAAATTGGGGTGGGTTAACTGCCAGGATTAGCGAAGAGAGAGGTGATAATGCATGTTTCAGGATGTCTTGATTTCGCACATATCAACCTCCTGCAAGGGCCCTGACAGAAGAAACATTTGCTGGGCATCGTGGTAAAGCAGGACACAATGCAAAAGATTGCTGGGGAAAACCCAGTGCATTCTCTGCAAAGATGGTGGAAACAAAAGGATGACCATGCCCTGGGAGGCAGTAGATGTGAGTCGCCTGTTGCGCATGTAAAAAAGACAAACGCGCCAGATATGCCCGATTGTTACAAATTAACTGGCATGCAGATGGTGGCACGCGACGGCACTGCAGCCGCCGAAAAGAAGATAGACCTGATATTATTTTGTGAACAGCCCTCTGACGACCTCTACGTGGTATCAGGATGCAGAGAAGAGCTGGTATTAAGGTTGTAAATGGTAACCTAGCGCACAGAAGCACAAGGAGACGAAATACGGCTCGTCTGCAGAAGTTAGTAACATAAGAATACATACAGCTGCTACTTCTTCCGAACGATACCATCGACAAAATGTATAGCCGAAATGTATGAACTAGAATAGTCTGCAGACAGCCAAATCTGCATATTACTTGCCGGCGACTTCAACGGTAACTTCCGAATGGGGTGAGACACGCCCGATAGAAGAGGAGCTATTGTTAGGGACCGCGGCAAGGAATGATCTTATCATTCTAAACTCGGGGCTGGGAGAACTCTCCAATGAGGGAACGCCTCCTCCATTCTAGACCTGACAATATGCCCACTTAGGCCCCGATATGCAAGAGCTGTAAAATATTAGAGGAGGAACCCAAGTGACCACCTATATATAGTGTCCTCAGTTGAAACAGAGCGGGTACAAATGACAAGCGACCACCCAGGAACAATAAACGACCACCCTGAATCCTAAGAAAATGGATGACAAGGCAAAACGTCCTGGAAGAATCCAAGCTGTTGAATAGCCTGACTGGACAAAAAGCAGAACACTCGACGAAATTACAAAACAAATAACCGAGACAGTAGAAGGTATGCGACAGCTCGATGCTCAGACGTCGTGGCCCCACGCAAACAGCAGGTTCATTGGTGACACAGGAAATAGCAGCAATACGTAAGAGATGCATTGGCGGCGAGAAGGCGTTAGACGAGATGCAAGACGAATCCTACATCAGAAGAGCATTACAAGACGACCGCAATCTCGGTAAGAAAGAGATTAAAAAAGTAAGCCTATGCTGGAAGAGGCCCAATGAAGAGGTCGAAAGTGACCAAAAGGGCTTCACAAAATTGTACCAAGAAGCTTAGAATGGAGGAGGACGTCTTGAATTGGAGCGATCCAGACTGGTGAGGAAAGTCATATGACCTATTCCCTCACAGAGTGCTGGACAAGACAAAGACTGAAGGTCTTCTCTTTGATTGAGGAGTCCCACATGACGGACGAACTACGGAGGGCTGCAAATAGCCTAAAATGTGGGAAAGCTCCGATCTGATGGATTCCGAGCTGAAATGCTGGTGATTGTTGCAGAGCAACATCCTGACTGTCACTTCCATAGACCCATGTCTCAGGAACGAATATTCTCAGTAAGATGCAGCGAGGTGAACCATCCTCCGGAAGGGTAATAAACTGCCTGAGGCATCCCGCCTTTTGATCGCCGGCCTGGACACCATGGAAAGCGCAGAGGGACTAAATTTATATCAAGGCTGAGGTATACCGACGACCTCATCCCCAGCCAGTATGGTCAAAGGCGGACGGCAACTGACGCCATTCTCGAAGTGGCCAGGATTGCGGAACAGCCAGGGGTAGACGGGAAGAAGAAAGCACTTGGTACGGCAGACATCAGAACGCGTTCAATAGCGCCAGATGAAGGATATCATGGAGTACTTGATAGATAAGAAAGTCCTGGAATACCTTCTGAGAATACTGAAGATCATTCATGAGTATAGTCTATACGAATTCTTCTTAAATGGGGGAAGATGGATGACGCGAAGGGATACCACAAGGTTCGGAAACTAGGTCATCTATAACCGTCGCGTGGCGATGACCCACACCGGGATCACCACAAATATAACGGTGAGTCGATTGGATATGCAGACGATATCGCTGATTACTAGCCATGCAGCCACAGAACTGCTAGACACCAAATGAGTCTCAGGATTAAAAGATGGATGACGCAAAGAGGCTCGCAATGGCAGCTGAAAAGACAGAGGCAGCAGCATTTAGTAATGGACTGAAGAGCTATCCAATTTCCCTGCATCACTTTGACGGAGTAACATCCCTGGAAACGCCAAATTATATACTTAGGTGTCGAACAGATCATAGGCTGAGTTTCACCCCAGATCGCAAAATGGCAGATGGGGGAGGCAGCAGCTACCGGAGCCAACCTCCAGAATTGCGCCAAATATGGAGTGACCGCAGCGAAGAGACGTATGATTTGCCAGCGTAGCCTAATTACAAATGTTTATGCGGCCCGTGCAACATGGCCCAGTGGCAGCGTTGGAGATCAGCACGTGCGCGCGGCGAGATTGGGGCTGAGAAGAAGCGTCGCTTTCACCGCACAGCATCCGACAAAGCGCAGTAGGAGTATCGGGCTAGTGAATACCTCCATTGATATGCTGGCTGGAGTAGCAGCGCAAAGGACGAAGCGAAAAGTCTAGTTTACCCAGCGGAAACAACCAAGCAGAGTAGGACGAGCAGTTACAGATGCCCTGGAACATCACTAGTCATGGAAATGGCAGACAGGTGGGATGGGGATCCTGGAAGGAAGGTATTACACCTCTTGATACCGCATATCGAACCATGTCCATGAATGCACTGAGAAGGGACCCCTTACCTCACACAAGTGCTGAGGTCATGGTTGTTTTAAATCCTACCTATTTAGATTTGGGGTACATATGACTCAAAATGGAATTCTGTGGTTAAGGAGGATGATAACGCCATGCACACACTATTTGCATGCGTAGCATGGGACACATGGAGAAGAAGATTGAACGAGTATTTGGAGGCAGACATTTCTCCATCAAACATAGTTCGGCTTATGCTTCAATCGGAGGAAAGGTGGACAACAATACAAGAGTTCTTGACCCTTGTGATGAAAAGGAAAGAAGAGCGACTCCGAACGTAAATGAAGTAAAGGCTCAGCTAGCCTCTGCCTGCCTTCTCCATGAAGTAATGTCTCGCACGATTCCGTGAGAGGCGCAAGGGCATAAGAAGAGAGGTTTTTTAGTGGGTATACCACTGAGAATGGGAGTCCCACACCAGGGATTATACCTGAACTGAATCCCTACGTGCGCAATGCATTTTTTCCTCTCAACAAAATAAAAAAAGAAAGAAAAGATAATGATAATCATAATGATAATCATAATGATAATAATAATGATAATAATAATAATGATAATAATAATAATAATAATAATAATAATAATAATAATAATAATAATAATAATAATAATTTCTAGCGATACTTTTTCATGTTACTTTCTATGCCCAACAAATTTTGAAGTAATTGTACTTGTTAAATACTTTTTATTACAAACCTGCACGCCAATGACTTTTTATTATGAAAAAATACCTGTACTGTACATGAGTCAATAATTCAGGTTTTTTTTAATGTTGTCTATTGGAAGCAACATGACCCTGCTCCAATGTATGGAAAATTAATTAAAAGGTAGAAAACAATGTTAAATAAATCAAACAATGTCAATTGTATAAAGATAGGGATCACTGATGACCTTGATGTTATAAAACAACCTAAAATAAATAAATGTTAAATGCAAATAATTTATTTCAAAATATACCTATTCATTATGGAGTCCCACAAGGTTTCTACTTTGGAACTATACTGTTTTTTTCTTATTTATTAACGGTCAAATTTGTATTTACATTCTCCTTTCGTTTATTAATTGAAGATGAGTTAAGTCGATTTACGAAAGTGAAATCTCTTGATAACTGTCTGGGAGTGCAAAGCAATCTAAATGCATGAATGGTGTATTGGTATTTCCTATCAGAAATTATTTGACCATCCAAACCAGCCAAAGGTAAATATAACATTTTCTATTATGAAGCAGGGAACTTCTCTTGTGATCCCATACTTATTAATAATAATATTTATTTAAACATTGAAGATCTTTGGAGTAATATTTATTTATAAGTAAACACTTACTTATCACTTTCAATACTTAGTCACAAAATCTAATTGTTATTGGGTTTCTTGAGAAAACTGACTATTGATTTTACATGAAAACATTAAAAAGTTTATATCTGCACTAAAAAGATGCAGCATCTTTACTTTACAATGAGTGCCACGGAATAATGGAATTGTCATATTCTTTCAAAATGCACCATAAATATAACCTTGCATGCAATATTTTGAAACTTTTGAGTGAAATAATGGATAATATAAATACTTTATTTCAATTACATTTTCCAGGGATTTTGAGTAGATCATGTGAACTACTGCTCCACTGATAATGTGTTGGTAACAGAATATATTACCTCCGTTCACACTAAGAAAAAAATATTTATAATACTTTCTAATCTTGGTTAAAAATAGCTGTTTACATCATTTTCAGTTTTATTATTCCCAATATCTGTTTATCAATAACAAACCTGCAGATTGTGTTAAGATAGCACCGAGTAAAGGACCTCACAGACCCTGTAAGAACTCGCAGACCAATCCTGTAAAGATCCCAAAAATTTAAATTCCCTTTTCCCATGAATAAATTTCCCTTATTTGCAATAAAACCGTGAACAAAAGCACTTAAAATTAGCCAAAGTGCCAAAGTGTTAGAGAAGGTAAAATATTATTTTCCTCTCATTTTAAATGTTCTGATTTAATTAATGGAAGAATTAAATGTTTTAGTTTTTAATCTATGAATAAGGAATAGTTCTTATTGTTTTATTTTTACAATAGAAATAGTTTGTTATGAAAAATTCCAGAATAAGTAAACAAAACATTTTTTTTTAAATTAAAGAATTATAACTAATAATTTCAAAATAATTATTATAATGTTGTGCATGTGCTTATTAAAATTTTGCCCTAGAAAATTATAAATTCATTAATTACTGTTCTGTTATAATTAGGGAGCAGATTTTAATGAAATATCTTTTTTTCTTTTCACTTTAGAATGCCGTTTAGAATAGAAATTAATTTTATGTTATGACAAAAGGAAATGACCCATTTTTATATGCCATTTTTTTCTTTTCCCATCATTTTTAATGCATTTTTCACTGATTTCATCAATTTTAACATCATTTTAATTTTATTGGCTTCAAATAATATTTACAAGATTCAACAAATGTTCTCCAGAGAATTCCTGAGTAGCTTATTTGATTTCTTTGCTCAGAAATTGTAATATCAGCCATTGAATATAATTTAAATTTCCTGTGACCCCTATCAGTGCCATTGTAGGTTCGACCAATTTCGAGATAACTAAACACAGAGAGTTCCTGGAAAAGAACAGTCCACACCAAAAGTCTACACGCTAAGTCCACTTGAACGAATAGAAAAAGCTTTGATTACATCTGTAACGTATCCAGCTTAAGCTGTTCATCCGAACTGGTTTTGATCACATTTTTTACTTTTGGGGCATTTTTAGAACCATTTTATTTACTTTTAGGGCATTTTAAAAACATTTTAAGAGCTTTTTATTAAACATTTTTGGCAATGTTTTAGGTCATCAAAATCTAGTTATAATAATCCCCTAGGTATAATTATTGTTTTAAATGATCTGGTATTTTTACATTCATCTACCATTTTTCTCCTCTTAAGTTTTAACTGTTGCTTATTTGTAACTCAGAGCCAAGGCAACCAAAACGTAATTTTTTTAATGTCTTAACATCTAATATGATGATCAATCAACGTTTTCACCAAAAATGGATTCGTGACATTTTTTAACAAAACAATTCAACCGCCCGACAGACTGGCATTGCATGAAACACTAGATTAGTTCTTATGGAACATTTTTATCAGAAGAATCAGTTCCAACTGTTTCAAATAAGCCAAAATCGTGAAATTGATAAATTTTATTTTCTCATACTAAATTCAGAGAAAGCTGCAGAAAATCAATGTTGAAATTTTTATGGAAATACATGTTTTGAGTTTCTCATTCAAAAACAAAAGAGAGAGAGAGAGAGGTTGTTTTTGGATCTCTAAATAGATCTGACTGCCTGTCTGTCTGGTCTTACTGTGACTAACATTGGCACTTTAACACCTTTCACAGGAATTACCAAAATGATTATTTCCTAATCAATCTGACCCAACTTGAGACCTAGAATTTGAAATGAATCTTGTAATTTTTGGACGAATTAATTCCATGTGTGTGTGTGTGTGTGTGTCTATATATATATATATATATATATATATATATATATATATATATATTTTTTGAGTATTATGATTAGTACATAATTTGAGAGAAATAGGGATAATTTTCAAAACATAAGCAAACAATACTTTCTCAAAAATGACCACAAATTATTCTTTAAACTTTTTTATCAATAGAATCCAATGCACTGAATCACATGAAACCAGCGTCTTTTTGATAAAAACTTTTGATTTTTCAAATATTACACAAGTGTATTTTAAAAAAAAAAAATATCTATCATAACTAATATTTAGAGATAATAATTAAAATGTATTTTTGCTTACACAAAATACCCAAATAAATTTTCTTATGAAGATATCCCTTAATCTCAAAGTCATATTTGAGAAACACTTAAAACAAAGTCAAAAAGGTTTCCATTTTTTCGAACAAAATTTTCCGCATGAAAAAAAGTTTAACTCATTGATGATATTCTGAAAGTCATTTCAATGTAAGTTTCAGGGAACTGAAAATTGAGAAAATCAATGAATTAAGCAGGATTGCAGCTTGCTGAACACAAGACAGAACTGATGCTCACAACCAACATGAAGAGAAAATATCACTCTCAAAGTCAGTCATCACCAAATTTCATCATGACCTTCAATAAAATACCTTAGCATCATAATTAGCATATGCGCATCCTAAGACACCTCTTGGATTGTGCCAGCAAGAAAGCAGTGGTGATAACTTCTGCTAGGTTAAAGCCAAACATTGCAGGTTCGAATCATGAAAACCGGAAGCTGTTTGCTTCAGTCGCCACATTGGTTCTGCAGTATAGATCCCCAGTTTGGGCCAACTCAATAGATATGAAGAGCTATGTAAAAGGAATGGCGTAAATATATTGTAAATCTGCACTTAAGGTAGCATGTACATTTTGTATCTTTTAAAATGAAGCAATGAGTGTCATAGCCGGTATAACCCCTATAAATATAATGACTCAAGGGCAACAGAGGCATAATGGAACCATTAGCAGTATGACAGCAGCAATGGGGCACTTCCTCCAAAGGAAGGTGGACCTTCTTACTGATTCCTACAGTTGAACATAGGATCAATAGAAGCGTGGCAGGATAAACTATTATCTCAGTTTCTAACAGGTCGTGGACGCTTCAGAGCCTTACTTCACAGGTTCAAATGGGAGGATACTCTGCTCTGTCCTCTGTGCAAACCTGCTGATGACAACACATGAAATGTGCAGTGCCCATATTTCAACCTTCAATGATATATCATCGGGCTACGAGATGCTCGCATAGATCAGTTGGACTCCAGAAAAAACAACTGCATTTATGTCATTTCTAAAAGCCGTGGAGGATTAGTGTGATTTTTCACAACAGTATGTAGATGGATAAGATGACTGGAGAAGAAAGGAGGGAAATCTGATTCCACTGGACTATGTTGATTAAAATAAAATAGATATGTCATGACTGAGCCATGATACATCTTATTTTATCCCTAAGATGTAATCCCCACAGGCCTGAGAACAGAGGAAGAGAGGCTAAATGAGTGAGCAAAAGTCTGCACTACCATCTTTTTGAAGATTTGATCTTCTTCATAAACAAAAGCACATACACACATACAAACAACACACATAACACTCATGCAACATAAACACATGCAACACACACAATAATACACACAACACACATATACCCATGCTTTCTCCTTAATACAGAAATATATATTTAATATGTTTAGAAAATGCTTAAAAGAGTTGCATTTGTGATGCTATCTCACTATACAATGAAATCTGTTGTACTTACCTTTGCGTGAATGTACATTGATACAATGTTATCAAGGTCAACCATGCTGGAACATTGGGCTTCACAGAACCTTAATAGACCATCCAGCTGGAAAAAGTTTGCAGCTGCCATCAGCTCCAGGACATCTGTCTGTTCCACTTTAAGATTCTCACAGCCACCATTGTACAAATACTGCATCACCAGCTAAACAAGTGTAGTAATGTATCATTTTTCTTTTAATATATACTGATAAAGGCTAAGAAAATCACAATAATGACTGATTCATTCCAATAAGAATGAACAGGCCTAATAATCAGTTGTATTTGATTTCATAGCTTGAGTACATCCATTGAAGAAGTAAGAGCATTTATTAATCATTCTATGAGGAATGTCATCTTAAGTCATGTCCCTTTCACCTGTATTCACGGGTATCTGTACCTATACATTAAGGGACTTCCCTATCTGCTTTGGGATGCAGTATGGAGATGGAGGGTTATCACAGGAACACTCTTGAGTTGGCTATCTCCTTCTGAAGTCAGGCATTAAGACTTTTCCTGGGTTGAAATACAACTGCACCCAACGTACATTCCACTTTGAAGGGTCAAGACTTGTGCTAAAGCCACATAAGCCTCAAGCAGTCAATGAGGTTTATGCTGTTGATGCAATCCTGCTGCTTTCACACTTCTGCCATTTGGCTTAATACTATGGAATCCTATTGTTTTTCACTCACTTTTGCTGAATATTGTTACAATAAACAAAAAAATGCCTATCCCTACTAAAATTGCATTAGATTCCCCACTCTCATGCTGGCCTACCCATCTTAGCACTAGAAATCAATTTAGATCACTAAATTGACACAGATAAATACTGATATGATAAACAGAACACTTTGACTCTTTCATAAGATATTGCAACTTGCAAAAGAGTCTTGTCCACATGTTACATCTGCTCCAGATCCACAAAGCAAGCATTTCACTGGGCCGAGAGCCTACCCCATCAGTGGTGCAACTTTTAACCCCCTTGCCCACATAAAATTATCCAGCCTTATGAACACTGTTGTAACAACACAAGCAACTCATGGTAAGGCCATGAGTGTCCCTGGTCTCATTGTAAATTCAGCAACGAACATTGATGTTGCAATGAAACCGCTATCATATTTTCCTAAAAATGCTGTCAGAGGTGAGAAAAGACACAGACATTGAGCACCACTGACTCTTGGAGGGCAGTTGCATTCCTTGCAAAGTTGTAATTATACAGGAGCTGTGTGGAATGTACAAGAAAGAGGACTGCAATGCAGTGCATATCACAAGCTATTAAAACAATACACATGGAACACCGTGACTCATCTCTGCCATTGAAATGTCACCCCTGTATTCCACCTAGCTCTCCTGAGTACATATCCCACACTTACACACTTTCCAGGGCTGTGACAGAAGGTTTCCGAGAAATGTATGAGAAAATTACCTGATGCAAAATACAAAACATACATCAAACAAGAAAGGCAAAAATGAGAAGATCTTTTCATATAGTTAAAAATTCTGTGTATACATTTGAAGGAAAAAAGTTCTACAGATCAACCATTGCATCAGTCTCATGATCTGTAACTTCCTACCTATTTTCTTTTAATAAGCCTTCTCTTGTTTAATAATAATGTTAAATATATTCAATCTGAAATTTCAGAGTTATAAAAATATAAATTAGTTATATAATGCAATTAAAACATATAATTATCTCTTGTAAATTTAGATGATTGTAATTGAACATATTCAAAAATCTAAGTATTCTTAATGGGTTCCCAAACATTTAGATATGAATCTGTTCTTTGGTGTCATTGTACATGACTTCAAAATTTTAATAATATACGCAAAACATAATGTTGGGATATCATTCAATTTCATAAAGGGAACAACAATTGTATGTTCAATAGAAGAAGAAAAAGCAAATTACATGTTGGTAATCAATGATGAAAAGGTACACTATAAACCATTGATTTTTTTTATTATTTTTCTTTTTCATCTACCTAGACAATTAAGATAAACCAATTGGCCAAGGAACTAGCTAGAAAATAATCAGTTATTTTGGCAACTGACAACTGTTTGTATGGTAAGAAAAATTTTCTATTTGAAAAATGGATAGAATAATTCTAGTTATGTATTATTATCAAGGTGACCTCTCGATTCCTGGACCACAAATTTCCCTTTTTGATATTCCAGTGCAATGTTTAATAATAAAATAAGACTTGGAATACCTTAAGAAGAATTATTAGCTCTGATGTCACCATGAAAAAGTCAATTAATGATATTAGTTTAACAAATTAAATTTGTGACAAAAATACTGTAAAAGAGTTATTTATTGTATTTTATAAATGAATATCAAATGTTATAATTCTCTCAAACATTTCCCAGACAACTTAGAATCTTCTAAAAAATCTCTGTTTTTTTTCTTATTTTTCTAAAAGTAGAGAACTATGAATATTACTGAAAACACTATTTTTTAGGGGAAATGTTGATTAACTGATAAGCAAACTATATATAGCCCAGATAACTGTGTATTTTTCGGAGTAAATAACTTAGAATTCATGTATCAAATTGAGCTTATATAAAATGCATAATAAATCTAAAAATTGTTTGCTCAATAATGAAACACTAAAATGTATAATGAGCAAAATCATCTCTCAACTTCGTC
Organism: Teleogryllus oceanicus; assembly: GCA_964035755.1. Taxonomy (NCBI): domain Eukaryota; kingdom Metazoa; phylum Arthropoda; class Insecta; order Orthoptera; family Gryllidae; genus Teleogryllus; species Teleogryllus oceanicus. The sequence goes on from CAXIVR010000003.1 coordinate 103,852,645, forward strand.
AAGGTATCTTATATTGGAGAAAGTTTTCTGGCACATGTCTCCTTCCTCAACATACTGATGGAATTCACTACATTTTTCAGTTTAATATTGTTTATTACTAATGTTTTGTTTGTGTCTCCACTAGTTTAGAATTACAAACCTCAACATACCTGAAAGATGTGATATCTTATGTCATTGATGTGCACCACAGGTGGGCTGCCATCACACAATTTGGAACTAAGCATGGCCCGAAATCGAGGAGACCAGGTGACAAGAACTATTTTGTGGCCATAAAAAACTCGCCCCTCAACTCTGAATTGAACATCACTCAATTCAGGATTGTTCACAAATTTTGGATCTATTCTTGTTCCACCAGAAAATGAAGTGTCACGAATTGATTTGATGGCCTCCCAACCAAAACAGGTAGAAAATATGTCAGCCAGCAGCAGTAGCCTTCCTCATTCTGAAAAAATATACATAAACCAACCCATGTGCTATGTTTTCATACATTTTCCTACACATGTGTATTGGAAGATGATTTGTACTTGTATATTGAAATTTATAAGGAGGTGTGCAATGGCAGTGAGAGGGTTAATGATGTGAAAGTGAGGAGTGCTTGTAAATAATAATTTAAGATAGGTTAGTTTAGGGTTAGGTGAAGTTAGTAACAGTATTAGCCAATAGGTGGCACCTAGAACAAGCAATGCGTTGTGTGTGAGAAAGCATGTTTTATGAAGTGTATCCATTAGTATCCTGGCAATCGCTGGAGATTTGTTTATTTTGAAAGTAAGTGCCTTCAGTACTGCATCCCACTAAATCTTACAAGATATTTTAATTTGTGTCAAGTATGTTATCTTTCTGGAGGTGCCAAACTTGAAAGGCAAAGAAGCACACTGACACTTATAAAAATAAAACTCTCAATTTAAAAGAAAAATACAAAGATTATACCCTAAAAGTATTATTAGTGGACATCTCAATTAATTGTATGCAACATGATATGGCAGAGGTGGCCAATCTGTGGCACATGCACTAAACATGTAGCATTGGCTGAATACAAGTGGTACATTGCATTCTTGCACCTAATTATTCCTTTAAAGTAAGTCACTATAAGTCTAAATGAATCAATCTCCATATTTCAAACACCAAAATGCTTTCACATCACTGCATGAAACCTTCAAACACATCATTTGAAATTGTTAATTATGTTTATAGATGGCTTTGCTCTATATATAGATTTGCTTTGACTACTGTGAATAAGCTAATAATTCATGAAAACTGAATTAACAAGAGAGCAACATATCTTTCCATAATGTGATTAGAAACAAATCTTTTAGCATGAACAAACAGGCAACTTAACTTAGTTGATGTTAATCAATGATCTCAAACCATTGTTACAGAGTGTATAATAAGAAAACTCCACTTATCTCTAATTGGTTTTTGATTTTATAAAATATAGGTACTTTATCATCATCTTCATCACAAACTTTTTAGGAGTACATCCAGTAGTCAGCTCCTTTGATATATCTATATATCTATATATATATATATATATATATATATATATATATATATATATATATATATATATATATATATAGATATATAGATATATATAATATACTTTATCATCATCGATTTGATTAGCTAAATTCATACATAAAATACTTCAAAAACTCAAAATACAGTAAATATAATAAATTTGTGTTATATCTTTTCTATTGCAACAATATATTGTAATTGTCAATTACAGTAAATTTATATTTGACAGTCATAAAAATTTCTGTACAATAACTATCTTTAATATACATATATGTATAAACGCTTTCAAATATACAGGATATAAAAAATACGTCTAATTCAAGTAAATAGAATTTCCTTTTAAAACAACTAATTTTTCAAACAAATCATCAGGCAATAAACCCCTAATTTGCGAAAGTATACATAACAGTCATTCAACTGGCGCAAATGAACATAAACTATCGTACAAGGAAAAAAACATGCTTTTTATAATTTCCAATGTTTTAAACGACTTAGATTTATTATTCAAATTCTTCAGCTGAAAAGAGCTTTTATTTTTATTTCAATGAGGTGCACTCACTAGCTGAATCAAACAAAAAGAAACAATCCTTGTTATCTTCTTCTTCATCTGCATTTAAAGTATTTTACGTATTTATTTTATTTAAATACACCTATTTCATGTATTTAAATACATTTCCAACATACGTGTCTAAAACACTCAAAAATACAGTTTTTCAAATACAAAATGTGTTAAAAATATATATTTCAAATACAAGTATTTAAATACTGCCCAACCCTGTATTTTCGTAAATACACTTAAATCCATTACTCAGCAACCAAAAGAAACTAAACTTATTTGATTATAATTAAATGTTGAGAGTGATTAAGTGAATCCAGAAGAATTATTTCTTTGTCAGCACAAAATTGTCTGAACAGATTATTTTGTAGGGCCAAAGTACCATATTTACTTGAATATAATGGAATCTCATTAAAAAATTAGAGGATCATCTTATATTCACAGATTAAGCTTAGTCATGAATTGTAGAATTTGATTGGATGTTGTTGACGTTTATAAGAAGAAATAAAGAAGTTGTCTTCGTTCAATATATCAGCCATTAAGATAGTCGGCTTTCGACGGCTTTGCCGCCATCGCCAGTCTCGCTGCTGCCGCAAGTAAAAGTTTCACTTTTATCGGCTGGTGCAGCAGCGAGACTGACGATGACGCAAGCCGCCGAAGCCGCCATCTTAATAAAGCTGATATGTTGACGGCGATGACTTCTTTATTTCTTCTGCTTAGCCAGTTGGGATTTAGTTTTGACGTTTTCTATGTCAAGAACTAATGCTAACCATACAATAAGCTGTGCCAGATATAGCAAGGATATCTATAATTCCTAACAATAATTGCAGACTCAACCGCAGATTTCCTGGGCGATTCAGACCATATTTTTTTATGGACTAATTAGGAAAGAATCTCCAACAAACAGCATTGTACTAAATGAAACACACCATGAGAATGAAGTATTTCCCAGATGTTACATGATATTAGCTGCTTGGCTGTCCAGGAGATGTCACATCCTAGACACAGGTACCACCTTTTTAACCGTCATTCTGTGACCTTCCTCAGGGCAAAATGCATTTCACCCTGAAAAGGGTCACAGAATGGCAGCCGAAATGTTATCACCTATGCCTAGGACATAGCAACTCCCAGACACACAAGCAGCTACTGCCTCCAGCCACAGAAGCCTACAGTCTCATTGTTACATGATGTTTGTCAAGTCCACAAGGGCTCAGTTCAAGAAGCTAAGCCTCATCACTTAAACACCTAGTAAATGCAAATCTGCGTTATGTAAAAGATGGTAAATAAAAAAATAACATTGATAGAAATGTTAGCTTTCATCATCCAAGCATGGAGGCAAGATTAAAAAAAAATCTTAGGTTAAAAAATATTTCTAAACATTGGTAACTTTATTCTCTCCTATGTCACCTAAAGAACATAGGTACAGATTATGGGTTCACAGTTCACAATTGGATGATGTGAATTTAAATGATCAAAATTTAAAGTTAATGGTTGTTAACCCTTTAACTACTGGGGACCAGCCAACTGTCAGACACACATCTTGCGTCATGCTTCTCACTTGCTCACTGTGTATGCTCACTGTGAGCTGTATGCAGAAGTACACATAGAAACTGCACAAGACATCTCAGAAATCAGTTAGTCCTAGTGATAGCCGAAAACACGTGTGCCATAGCGAATTCATCCAGAGGCTCCTGAAGACATTGCAGTTCCACATACTATCTTATCCAGAGAATCCCAGCAACAAATTGACTGAGCATATGAACAGGTCCGGAGACAACCACGCATGGAAATATTTTGCACATTAACTCGTGTAGAGCAGTCAAAGGGTTAAAGAATAAGAGGCCAAGAATAAAATGTCAGGATTGAAACTGACAACACAGAAGGGAAATAACCTCTGAAGGCACTGGGATAAAAGGCACAAGAAACAGAAATTCAGTACAAAAATTTCATGAGGGTGGAGTAAAAAGTCAGAGAGCAACATAGTATGTGAAGATGGAGATAGTGTAGAAACAAACAATGAAGAAGATTTTAAGGAACAAGCAAATGATGGCACAAGCAAAATGTTATTACATTCCCAAGACAATAATCTTATTAATCACACAATTTGTGATTTTATTTTGTCTAAATAGTAAGAATTATTTAAAAATTGAAAGAATTCTCAGAAAGCCTCTTCAAAATCAGGGGTTGTCTTACACACAGGAAAAAATGGAACTTTGTTAGAAAGGTTATTGAGGATACACCAGGATACACTTAGATACTCTTGTGTTTGATCAAAAATTTATACAATCAAATGAAAAAAGATAAAAACCAACTGAATGAGTATCTGTAAATAAAGCAGTATCCAAGGTTATCCTAATTTGTGTGACATGTCAAACAATGTTATCACTCTTCTTCTCATCCAACTGGGAGAACGTTGCTAATCAAGAGCCAGTGAAGAGAAAAGTTAGATAAAATGACTAAGGAGTTGAATGATAAACTGCTAAGTTTGAACACAAACTTACAAATAAACAAAAGGAGAACTTGCGATCACGAAAGATATCACGAAAGATAATAAAATTGCAAATGCAGTTTTAAAGTAAGTAAGTAAACTTCAATATTTTAATCTTGCAAGAAGTGCACAAAGAACTTAAGACAAGATTTGACAAACAAGTCCTCAAGAAATCAATACAGATAGAGTGAAACGAAATATCAGAAACTACTAAAATATAAAGACTCATGGAATAAACCACAAAACCCGCCTGGTATCATTAGAGTTTGAGGAGCATGAATGATGTAAAGGAATGTAATTCTTTATGGAGGGAAGAATTGACTGGCGATGCTGAAACACAAAACGCCTGACCTTCATGAAAATTGACCATCATATAAGAAATATTGAGAAAACCTGATACACAAGCCAAGAACAATGTTGAAATCAGTCTGGGAGAACTGAATTTGGATGATTATGAATCCAGCTCAAGAGCCATCAAAATAATCTTGTGAGGCTCGATCTTAACTAAAAACATTCTGAAAAACAGAAGAAATTTACAAGTAGAGCCAAAAATGACCTTACCCTAATGCAAAGAAGTGAATTGAAAAATCTTAATGCAAAACTAAAAAACAGATAAGAATCAAATCCAAAGTTTGTCATTATTAAATGGCAGTAGGTTATACCTATGGATTGTTGTGGTGAGAAATGGACGTAAGACAGTACAAGCAACTTAGATATACATGCAAAGATTTATGTAAGAGATACATGCTAATCGTGGCTCTTTTCTTGATACTCAAAAGCGGGGGAGAGACGGGGTTCAGTCTACATCACAGCAGTGCAGGGCTATCAACTTTATTGACAGAAAACGCGGCGTAATAACTCATCTTTGACTAGATAGCTGTGAGAAACAATGGAAGATTTTTTTAAATTCTGAAGAAATAAGTAATAGTTACAGAAATAATTGAGTAACAAGGAGGAACATGGTACGCACAAGTCGATAGAAAGAGAGACCAAAAACTAGGAAGTCCGCATTGGAAAGGAAGAAGGTGGGCAGCACTGCAAACTAAGCCGTGACATTCCAAGTGGAGCCCATATATTTTATCAAAGCCATCCGATACCAGGCTGATGAAAATTCAAGGAGCCTCGAGGATCGCAAAAAGTGCGAGTATAGTACTTCTCCTTCCAACTTTGACCAATTTCTGATAAGCCAACGACTGTGCAACCAGACTTATGGTAACATTGAATTCATGGTTTAACACCAATATTTTCGACTCCCTCTAACCCTCTAATGTGAGTAAACAAAAATACAAAAATCAAAATGTACAGGTTGGTGGTACAAGATTTTTCTCTTATACACATACACAAACCAACTCTAAAATTGGTCCTCCTATTTTTATTCATCTTCTTCTGAATGGGGATTCTGAAATAACAAACACAGGTGATATTGTGGAATGCTTCTCAAACAATATTGAAGAAGTGTATACTGTTGAACGTACAGGTCAGTTACTAACTTTGAAGAGACGTTCAGGAATCACTGAAGAGACAGAACTTTTCAGATGTAGAAACTGCTCAGATAATATATGAATTAAATGCAACCTCGTCCCCTGGTCCTGATGGTATCTTAACTATGTATCTGGAAAACTGCAGATTACAATTAGCCTCTCTACTGAATATTCAATCACTAGAATCAAGAACTTTGCCACCTCAATGGAAGAAAGCTATTGTTACTCCTGTTTTCAAGAAAGGAGACAAAAAGATGAAAGAGGAGCCAAGAAACTACAGACCATTAAGACAAGCACAGTTGATAAGGTTATCGTAAAGGATAATTGTCCATGGCTTGTAGATCATACAATTTAAAACAATATAATCCTATTTATCGTGGATGAACATACCCAGTAGCGTTTGGAAACACTTATCAAGATCCTAAACTAATGCAAGTGTGTCCCTTAAGGTTCTGTTTAGCCCACATTATTCATTCATGTAATGCATGACATTGGTGATGACTATCTGGCTGAATTATGGTGTGGATGATACCCAAATTATTCTCAAATCCTTTAAAGAATCATCAGATGCTCAAAATATCAAAGGACTAGAATCTTGGTGCTACTTTAACTCCAAAAAGAACTGTTCTACCTGGAAAGAATAATTAAATTCTGACAATACTGTTGGAAATCACATCCTCAATTCTACGAAAGAAAAATATTATCTTGGAGTTCTTATCATTTGAAATGGGATAACCAAGTTGTTGCTGTTTCCTAAAGAGCAAATTTACTATACTGGATCAGAAATGCATTCTCTACACTGTGTCCCTCTGGTAATGTGATCCATACCACGTATATAAGAATCTATACTGAGTGATGCCAATGCTTTGATCTCCTACTATCAAAGACAAAAACACATTGAAAAAGTGCCATGGCAGATAACCAAGATCCCTAGGAAACTACGTCAATTTAATTATGACAGAATATATGAATATTACTACACAAGAAACGGGTGATTTTAAATCATTCAAAATTTTTAAAATTTTGAATGACTAAAAAATTTTTTGAATCTAACCATTATTACAAGAGCCACTGAATCTAATGATACGTGTGTAGATGAAAACTGTGAGGACAAAAACAATGAGGATGATTTTAAGGAATTAGAAAATAGTGATAGCTCAGGCAAAAAGATTTAACAGCAGAAGCAAGACAATTTTCTAGCCAATAAGATAATTTGCAATTTGACTGAATTTTAAGAATTAGTTAAAATTTATTAAAAATTCTCAGAAGATCTCCTCAAAATTAGGAACTCATCTTATATTTAATTAAATGGGTACAGAGTATCCATTAACATTTGTGATGTTGGTTATTAACATTACACAAACATTGACATTTAGAGAAAAGACAACTTCAGTAAAAAGTGTCTCTAAATTGTCTTGTAAAATACCATGGCCAGAGCATGGGAGAGCCACAGCAAGCGGCGTACTTTCTTTAAATTTAAAGACACGTAATATGTTACACTTCTCTATGGGTTCTTCCTGTCTCTCCGATGTAAGTGTAACCGCAGCTGCAGGATGAATATATTTCATGCTTGGAGGAAAAAGCTGGTCTTTGAATCGCATGAGGCTGGCCGTGAGCTTGCAGGCCTGAAGATCCACTTGGAATCACCACAGTTTGCCCACCTTTCCAAGACAGCGTAAGTGGTGGTGTGGCAAATTCTCTGTTTTTAAAAAGCGGATCCTCATAAGCAGGCCATGAGTATGTCAGGCCCTGTTGATTGTAGATTTGAGCAAAATGCATTTCGCAGCAAAGGTTAAGCCTTAGAATTTCAAGCATGAAGCAGGAGACTGTCTTGGCTCGAGATCGCCATAACGGACGCCAGGTTTTCGTGATGCCATCTGGGGTGTGTGGAATTGGGCATGGAAGATAGCGGCTTATGTGAGAGTGGGTTTTCTGTAAACCGCGTGCCCAGTTGCCGCTGTTTTTCCTATCACCAAGACATCTGCGGAAAGGTGAACATTAGCTCTTCTGCCCAGATGAATTTGATTTGGGTAATCATAATGTGGGTCATAAGACCGCAAGAAACCGCCATGAATTTCTTTCACCAGGCCAAGGTGCTCTGCCAGAGAGGATAGGTGGTAATAAGATGGGTAAAGGAAGCCTGAGACGTAAACATCCCAGAATATCCACAGAGCACATCGGGTTATGCCTCAACGATGCGCTGCTTGCACTTTACGGCGCGCCGTTGCTGAGGCCAACATCACATGTCCTAGATTTCAGTCCTACTCTTTCACCAGATTCACTGGACACCACGGCTTCTGCGTAATGCCATGGGAGCCACTGATTCTGACGCATCTCTTCACAAACAACAAAGCTTTAGTCAACTTTTCTTCGACATGAAATAAAAGAATCATTTCTAATAGATTCCTCAAATTGTTTCACTACAAAATCGTGGCTTATACTGTCTGGACATTTTTAAATGCATCAAAAGATTAATTGTAATAAAACATTTGTCGGATTCAACAGCTATCACCACCTACTGCACAGTGTACTACACAATTCAGCAGAACTAACTAACACTCTCTCAGTTATGGAGCGCGCATTGCAGATGAAATTTTACTGATGTCCCTTTACAAGTGGTCTGGGTTGTATTTCACAAGCAAGGTCAGAGGATAATTCTCATCCTCAGACACAAAGAGAGTCTCACAGTAAATTTATCGTACGGACGCAAAGGAAACGAAAGTAGTAGAAATCGCTTCACTATCAATCACACTGATATTAGATGAATAAGCAAGTCAACAACATTTCTGAACTAATCGTATAAACACATCTTTATCGCCAGCAATTTTGTAAAACACTTGATCAAACACAATCTATTAATGCAGAAGTAGAAGCATAAAACCCAAAGATACTCATAATAGATCTTTAGATCTGTTGTAATAAAGTTCTGCTCCACTTTTTGTCGCTTAAAGAAAACTGAACAAGAAATATGCCTATATTTTTCTAAATTTTATTTGAGTGAGTCTATAAAGATTATTTTCGGAGGAAAAGTAATTTACACAAGAATAAAATACACTTATCAAAGCATTATGAAAAATAATAACTTATAGCATACATTTGGAACATCAACATATTTACAGTTAATATTAATTCCAAAATTTAATAGGTAAAATTAAGACAAAGATGAATTTCTACTGTAACAAAGAAACATATGGCCCTTTTTAATGCTCAGATTTAATAAAAAAATTTTGCATCAATTCTTGTGCATTTAACGTGAAATGGCTCATATATGAATTCATTTCGCTGTCACCCATCCATTCTGGGGATAGAGTGAACTTTTGATATAGTAATAACTCTTGAAACCCTAATCAGGCAGAGGATCATTCTTTCTATAGTTCAGCACTTGATTCAAAGACTGACAACAAAATTCGTTAGTGTATGGGTACGCAGAACACATACTTACCATTGATATTTTAGAACTGTACAGGCTGGAGGCCCATTTTGCTTGTATTTATAGAAATTGAACAAGAATAATGCCTGTTTTCTTTCTCAAATTATTATCTAAAATTTATTAATAGAATTTTTCATTTTTTTTTAATACAATTTTTTTAAAATGAAGTATTTATTTTTTGAAAAAAATTATTTTTAGAAGAGTAAAATTCACGTTTCAAAGTATTAGATAAATCAAACCAGGAATTTGTATATTAAATACATTCAGAGAAACAACTGATCATATTTTGTAAAGTACGCGTAAATTCAAAAATTTAATATAGACATACACAAATAATCAATTTTCAGGTAAATAAAAAACACGTTTCTGTCTCTCTCTTTTTTCTTCTTCTTTTTATACATCCATATTTAAGAAAAAAATATTGTTAAAAGAGTCATGTCAACTCTTGTGCGATTTGACGTGGAATGGCTCTTGATACAACTTTGGAACCTTCCTGAATTCTCTTACTGGAGAATAATGCTTCTTAAAATCCAATATTTCTAGTAATGATGTCCATTATCTTGAACTCCAGAAAATATCTTTTTATAGCTTCTCAGTCCACAGTCTTATTATCCCCACTGACTCATTAAAACTTATTGAGAATGATAAATATAGCCAATTAATTTATTTTTTGTATTAAGTCTTAAAATGACTGTAGGACTTGCTGCAACATGTATGAGATAGTGCAGAGCACATTCCTCGATTCACAATGGAAGCTTTCTATATGGCATCCATTGAAAATAAGAAGATCTAATATGCATTTATAAAGCAGTATTCTCAAACACACTCAGAAAATAATTTGTAAATAACACCTTCAGGCAAAATCATTTGTAATGGTTTTGGTATTTGACTCTCCATTTGGCTACATGCTACAAAAGCTGAAGACATTTTAAATAAATTTTTATGTCAATGCAATGACGTGTGCTCTTTGTTTGTTTTAAGATATGATTGGTGTGGAATAATGGGAGTATATAAAGCACTGTGTATACTCCCTATAAACATGTGTATCTTTATTTGATGTGTTCTTTCACATACTATGTACTTCACACTTTTTTATTTGATGTGTACTTTCACATATTTGTATGTAGGGGCGTGCAGTGATTACTTTGTATACCCCAGCTGCTAGTGGCCAACCAGCTTCCCTCCCCCATACCCCAATTTTTTTATCTCCTGAAATTGTGCCAAGGCTGGTGTTGGCCTACCACTTTCAATTACCTGATTCTTCTCATGGAACTATCTCGATGAAAATGGTCTCCTCAAAATATCATCAATTATATACACTCCCTGGAGGACATACTATTCAGAATTATTCCTGAATACTTATTAGGTTAGACAAAGCACTATACAGCGAAGTTCCAACAAATCCTCACGAAACAATGAGTTACTACGTCAATACATCACAAACACTACAATGGATCACCACTACATAACGCACTACTCAGCCACGGACATTGATTCTCTAAGAAGAATACGCAGTGCTATTCACAAATTCGCTATTTCTAGGAATTTGATCACATATGAGTCAGAACGTCCTTCCTGAAAAATACAATCTCTACAAACACTCTGGTTCACTATCATTACATTGAGAGAGAAATGTGTGCCCCATAATCATTTCATAAGTTACAAACTTCTCGACAAACGGTACGTTTATTTATACGAACAAAACACGCTATTTAAAATAATTCTGGATTGTTGTAGCACTGGCTTATGAGTAATCACGTTCTCTGACATGAGAAGGGCGAGGCCTGGCCTTGAAGCAGCAGGAGGGGGAGAAACGTCATCCATCCCCAGTTAGCTGAGTTCAGTGCATTATCTGTTTCAGCTTCCCCCTGATTGCTGCCTGCCGCAGGCCCAGTGAAGCAAATGCACGCGCAACACCCAGGCTCAGTGAAGACGTCAGAACTGTAGTAGAGCACTGCAGGAGCAGTGGGCCACCGCCACACGGATCGCAGTAGAGTGTGCAGTGGGTGCAATATTTTTGATCAAGTGGCATACGGCTCATCATACTTATAATTCTGAAAATTCATCACCTATTTTTATTTACCTCCCATTGCTGGGGTTGCTAGGGTTGAATGCATGCTACTGCTTATATGAATATATAAAGACACCTGTAAATGTGATTAAGTTCAACAGAGCCCAACAGAGCTGTGGGAAACATTACCTTACTGAAACGAAAGATGTTGAATAAAAGAGGTAGACATTCATCCACAAACTGAGTGGAGTAGTCATCAGGCCACACTTGCAGGAAATCTTGCAGAAGCTGGTCGATACCAAGCATCCAGTCTCTGCTCATGTGCTGTCCTTCGTGTGTGCATCCAACAGTGCAGTGTCCATGGCATACCCAGGTTGCGTAAATCCAATGTCATATCTAATACAAGCTCACATTAGAATATAAAATACGTACAAAAATAGAAGGTTATTTATGAAATATTTAATTAACAAGAACATTGCACTTGGTCAACAATTTTCACTTCAAGACCTCACATTTGTAACATAAATAATAGCATTTCTCACCTAAATAGTTATTTTCAGCACTTGCTACATGGCCTCCTGTAGTGATTTAATTTGAGTCTTGCTCAGCTTTAGGAGCTGTGAACTGTCACTGCTGAGCAGATTGACAGAAATACCCACCACTGTCACTATCACAACGCTTGAACAGGAACTCATCTTGCATCCCAATACCTCTCCGATCAGCAGTGAGCTGACTGGCACCTTCTGCCAAAATCTCTTCTAGCGAAAGAACCTCTTTATTATTTGTATTCAAAGGGTGAGAAAGAAGTTTGTGAAGGATAGTTCTTTGGCCATGTGCAGCTGCCACAGACAATGCACTGCAAACAACAAGGGTCTGGTACGTGCAAGTATTTCAAGGACCTCACAGACACACACACACACATGCCCCTGTAACTTTGTCTCCTCCATTAAAAGAAACAAATTATATCCAAACTCTGCTCAAAGATAATGTAATAATTCTTAAGGTTTTATTATAGTAGTAACATGACTCAAATTTACATTTTTATTAAAACACTTAGAAACACTGAATGTTAATTAAAATTTAATTTTTGCCATACTGGAAACAATTTTTGGCACTTTATGTTCCAAAAATTTAAATGCCGTTTTGGAACCTTTACAATTTCCAAATGTTTGAGAGAGTTTCAACAAGTGAGATGAAATTGCAAGAAAAGTACTCAAACTTAATTTCACTAAACGTTGCAAAACGCCTGGACGTTTCGCAAAATGCCTTTTTGTTATTGTTACTATTTCATGACTTTCGATTTGACAATAGGAATTACTTAATTGTGCATCTGGTGTTGTTTTAGTGGATTTTCATTTTGTCTTATTTTTGCCATTTTGTCATATTTTTATTTTTCTGCCTTTTACGTCATTATTTTGCTTTTTTTCTTCAGAGATTTTGATCAAGCTGGATATATACCTAAGCCTAGGCAACACGAAGACAGGTCGTATTTTGTCTTTCTGTGGAAGCAGAGGCTGTATTAAAATATTTTGATTTTTTTCATTGATGCTTTACAGATCGCTTCAGAAGAATCCCATCCTACTTTGAGTATGACCTCGAACTCTTTTTGAGGACAGCACTCTGTTATGATATATCCTTCTAGTGCTGGGCTGGATATACATGTGAAGAGAACAGAAAATGTAATTCTGTTTTCACTGATGCCATTTCAAGATTCAACCGGGAGTGTTCAATATCATTTCCAAGAGAATAGCGTTGCGAGTAAAATAAATTCCTAGCCATCATTGGATGGCTATGGCATCAAGATTACAAAGAAAAGATTGTTTCCTTCATTACATTAGAGCTAATGTAAATTTTAGAGTTAAAATAAAAATGTGAATCATTTTAATTATTCATTATTTTACAATAATTCCTTTGAATGTGATTTTTCATTGTTTATATGCCTTTTGCACTCTACTTTAGCTAGAATAAATGTCTTTTCATGCCTATTTTACTAAAAATAAATGCCTTTTTGCCTGTCTTTTTAGGTAAAATAAATGCCTGAACTTCTGGGCCCTAGTCATTAGTGTTTTAAGCAGGAATTTTTAACTCATGTGCGGTCAGAAAATGTAGAGGTCTGGGAAATTTTGAAGTTTAATGTACTTCAAGAAGAACATACTGAATATGTTGGACAATAATTTTATAAAAGTTTATTACAATTATTATTTATAAAATAGATAAATACAACTATTGTATATTAATAATGCAGAATATTTTATGATGAAATATTGCATTTTGATGATGGAATATTGTATACATAATTTATTTTGTCCCTTTTGAAATGTATTATTGGTATTATTCATGCCAGCCATCATAACTTGATGTCTCTTCAATGTTTCAGTTTTTTAAATAATCTCATCTATTATTTTTAGGTTTCAAATGATTTGTATTAGGTTTATGTAAGAGACATTGAGGACTACAAAAAGACAAAATAAACATCAGACTTCTTTGCATAATTCAACATTCCTAAATCTGCTTATGATTAATATTATAGATTATGATTAATATCCAACCCTTTGGGGTGTGATATCCTAAATGTTTTGGGGATATGGTAGTTAAAATATTGAGGTGAGGTACCAAGAAGGTAGCTGGGGAAAATTCTCCTTTGTCATACAAGCTCCCCCACACTAAGTCCAACCTTATGGCAGTTGGATGATGATGATGATGATAATAATAACAACAACAACAACAACAACAACATCAACATCAACAACAACAATAATAATAATAATAATAATAATAATAATAATAATAATAATAATAATAATAATAATAATAATAATAATGGCTTAATTTTTAAAAATTGGTTTTTTAATTTGTTAATTTTTCAAAATTATAAATATATTGCAATATTTATATTTTAGTCATATACCATATAATAATTAACTGTTGAAATTTCAGAACCCTATCTGTAATAGTTGGTGAAAAAATGGGGCAAACAATTCAGCTAATTCACATTTCTGATATAGAGTTTTGTTACTTTTCTTAGTCATATTGTTCAATAAATCTTTAAAAGGAGTCAAGAATAATGAAATCCAGTCACAATTAACAGTTCTGTTCTCCAATGCCCTGGAATAATTTTCTTGATCGGAAAATAATTTGCTACATGTTTACTAACTGCAATATGGAATTAGCGTGATATGAAAATTTCACAAGAAAACCAGTCAAAAGTTCAATTCATATTTTACTGAAGTTTTCCACTCTATAGTTAGATATTTTGGTAGTTGGTGGTAAACTTGTTGCATGGTTCTAGTCTCAATTCTTAAAAAGGGTTTGTTCATCAAGCATTACAAAGGCAACTGAGGGACCTACGACCTATGGTAGAGAAACTTAGTCACTAGACCACAATTTCAACTGGTGGAATGGAAACCAACACCTCAAAAGGTACAAATTTGAACTTAATGAAATGGATACCACACTTGAGGCTCTTGAAAGTGGACTATTAGTTAATAGATTTAGACATGGTTGGTCAGGAGGGGTGATAGGCTTATGTTTCTCCTTCCTCTCACCTGTAGCAGCCTCTCTGAGCAGCCCCTGAATAGCAGAGGGAGTCCTTGAGCAAAGTGGAGAGGAACGTGTGTGCTCCATGAGATAGCAGCAACAGCACCATTTCACTGTGTCCACTGGCTGCAGCAATCTATAATCTCCACAAACATCCTAATCACTACCTGGATTTCCATGTTTCGGATTCTGGATGAAGGATTCAAACTGATGTCATGCATATTCTGATGCTACACACATTCTTGAACAGATGTTACATTCTTTCCATGTTAAAATCAGTGGTGAAGCTAGTGTCTTGCAGTTGGGTACTCTGACAATTTTATCTTACATTTTTTTGTAAATTAGTTCCATTCATTGGTTTTCTCATGCAGAAAAACATTGATAATTGAGCATGAACCTGGCTGTTTTCTGCACAGTTAATTCAGCAGACATCATGACTGAGCTTAAAGTGTATTGAATTACTGATTCTATACTTCCATGAATTTTCAGGAATGTCTTTATCTAATAACCATATTCCTTTCATAATGTGGGGAACATCACATAATGATAAAGGAAAGTTAGTTGAGTTGTATCAACGAAACCATCTCTTCATAATTTTTCTAGATCAATTTGTCTAACAATTACTTTAGTAACAAATCTATGAAAGCAAGTGTATTTTGTAATTAATAATGTATACCTTGTCATTTATCAAAGCTGCTCACAAAGAATGGATATTGTTTATTAGGAAAGAAAACTTTTCTGAACAAAAGGACGCATTGTAGGAGGAAAACTGCTAAAATGAAAGTTTTCAAACTCTTGAAACCTATAGTACATCTAAGTCACTACTCTATCAATAATTTTAAAAGGAAAATTTGGTATCTTTAAAATAAATCTGACTCTGAAAGTTCATTCATAGTCATGTCTGCTTTGATGAAAGGCTTTATAGTCTCTTCATACTCCAACATTATGTCTGCATTATTTCTATCACTACGGCATAATACTTGTCTCATGATTTCAATGGAGTGCAAACTGCATTTTGATATCATGAAACGTTAAGAAGTTATGAGATTGGCACATAGTCAGTGGGACATTCTCTATAACACTAAATCTTTACAGACATTAATTGTCTCTTAAAGAAAACATGATCAAAAATCACACAAACCACTCCACTTTCTCATAATGTCAGGTAATGAGGTATTTTTGCTGGGCCAAGATGTGAACGTGCATTGCAATACAAGTCTGTGCCTCCTGAGAGCCTAGGCTCTCTGCCCAGCAAGTGCAAGTCAGAGGGAGATAGCACGCACCCTCTTGTGTGCATGCGCGGCAGAACCAGCCTGTGTCTATACTGACAGGCTCCTCACTCAGCTACTGGCCCCAAAGAGAATATCTCTGGGGCTGTGGTATTAAATGCTAATTCCCTTGCACGTAAGCGAGGAAAAGGAGTTGAGAACATTTAATTTTCATCAATGACTCAGTAAAACAATATTGAAAAAGGCACACTTAACAACAGATTTTATTGAAAAATAATTTGGGTATTCTAAGGCTCCCAGATTACCCTTTAGCTTCATCACTGATTAAAATGAAAAAATGAAGACACAGATTTTAACATTTTTATCTCTCCTTCTAACTGAACTATCTCTATAAAAATAATCCATTTTGGCTATCAACAATTCCAATACGTTTTGAAGAAATACATGCATTTGCACTTCATGTTTTTCAAGTATAACATTGTAGCATGTTTCTCGTTTCTATCAATTATAAAAAATGATATATCAAGGAGAAGTTTCTTCAATTTCATTGTCAAATTTTGTGACTTGAAAACTGAAAAAGCATTGCCATCAAAAAAATCTTGATTTAGAGAGTCATGGGTAACTCCATGAGGGGGCCTTAATTGTAAAGGGAAAAAAAAACAAACAAAAACACACACGAATACAGTACAACAGCTCTTAACATATCACAAATGTTTAATGGTGGGTGGCCTCATTCTTGGACCATTGGTGTCACATCTAATCGGCTGGTTTGTAAGCAGTGATGCACTGAGTATGAGAATTTAGTCAGTCCACGCAGTGTGAGAATTGGAGGAATAATAATCAAATGTTTACATTTTTAAGTTAAAATCAAAAGAATTCAATTGTTTTTGGATGTTTCTCAAGTTCTTGGGACAGACAGTAAATTCTGGGTAAGCATTAATTCTCACATAGCTGAGATTGAATAGTTTTCTTTGAATTTCTTTCATACATTGAAATTATTAATAGAGATATTTTCAATATGAAGACAGAGTTAAAATACAAAACTACTTCCAGAAGGAAAATAAGAATATATTGTAATAAGCCAGAAATCCTCCCACATTTAGATGAACATTAAATTCTAAGTTATTATATTTTATTTGTGCATTTAGAGAGAATGGAAGCAAAATGGATGGTTTGCTGTGGTGGCATTTATAAATAAACACAGCTGCGGAAAATGAACGCTTCCAATCCATTTACCATTGTTCACATGGATAGAAAAGCAATG
The DNA here is from genome assembly GCA_964035755.1 of Teleogryllus oceanicus. Lineage (NCBI taxonomy): Eukaryota > Metazoa > Arthropoda > Insecta > Orthoptera > Gryllidae > Teleogryllus > Teleogryllus oceanicus. Next base: position 103,870,159 of record CAXIVR010000003.1, read on the forward strand.
CCCCTTGTAGAAGAAAGAAGAAATACTGGAGGAGGTGTAGTGGCACTAGAAGGAGACGGATTAAACCCTTTTTTGGCACCCGCCACCATGCTCAACACTCCGTATGGTACATTCCAGACTTGTATTAGATGGAGCCGTGTTGAAAGATGTGTCTTCTTGAAGAGTGTTTACACTGCAGTAGCTAATTTCAATAGTAAATTTTGGAAATTTTGAATTATAAAGTACATAAAATAAGCAATGTTTGTGAGCTGCTAGAACTAACAAGAGAAAATGTATTTTAGAATTGAAATGTTATGACATTTCAGTGATGAGACCATCTCCACCAAGAGTACAGTTACTAAATGAAATAAGAAAGTGTGCAACCTCAATGAAAGATCAAAGAGAGAGGGTGTCAATAAAACTACAACAACAACTGAAGCTCAGGAATTGCTCTCTATTTTTGGAGAGTACTCTGCAGGGGAGTGAGAGTGCATTTGTCCTCACTTGAGGCGTACCACTTTCCACATGCGCCTTCATCCAATAGCAACTCACATGTTAAAAAGATCCCAAGCGCAGTATAGGTTAAAGCAGTCCAGTGCTGTAGTTTCAGTATGAACACTGCACACCCAGGTGTTCCATGAGGTATTTCAAATCAGATCTGCTCCAGCATCCAGTAGGCAAGTTTTTGTTAGCTCTATCGTGACGTAGCACCGCCAACATTAATGGGGATAATCCATTTTCATTATTTCACTAATTCCTGAAAGGAAATTTATCATACATGCTGGTACTTGAAAGGATTGTTTCCAGGGAAGTAGGTAATGCATGTTCTTTGCACTTTCTTTAATGTTGGAAGTGAAGCTCATCTCCTGTTTGTGTCTGGATTCTTTTTAGCAAGAGATAAACTCTCATACAATCAGAAAACTAGTGTTATCAGGGCATTTTCAATTGAAAATAATCTATAATAAAATAAAAACAAGTGCTTTTATACCAACACATACTTTCTCAAATTATTTGTAACTGTAAATTTGTTAACGTAACACACTACTAATTGAACCCACAAAAGTGATTCCAAACTGCCAAAATATTTAACAAGGAAACATTGGTTCCACACGGAACATTTTAACCAGTGGTGGCTCGTGGTTATTCGGGATGCTCGCATGTACACCCAAATAATTCGTGCCATTTCTTAAACATCTCTTTAACAGGAGGAGAATATGTCCTCTCAGAGCATTTCCGCAACATGTTATTTCAAAACACGCCATTCGAAGCTGCGACACGTTCGCCCGCCTTCTTTCGTGGAAAGCACCATGAGCACACTCAGGAAAATGCGACCGACTAAACGGAGTCCTAGCCTGGGCTGCAGGGGAGAGGGGAACAGTGCTGGTGGAGGACTGGAGCAACCTCGCTGCCCATCTACGCTAGGCGCAGGAAGTATCTCAAGTGCCTTGACGTGTCTCAAGATATAACACCTTTGTGCAGCACAAGTTTTTACAGAAGTATGACATTGAACGAAGAAAGTGGAGATATCTTCTTACCTCAAATGAGCTGACTAGCGCGCGGGTAAACGCTTGCGAAAAAACCTTGCCCTGCACTGTTGCATTCATAAAAATGTTAATAGTATATAATATGTGTTCTCTTGTGTTTTAAAGTGAGTTGCAATTACAGAACCATTCCAATATTCAAACCCCTAGTGGATTTTGTAAACGTAAGAATTAGGCTACGTTTCAATGTGTTTTAGAAACAGAAATCAGAGAGTTCTTTTTCTGTCAAGGTGTTTGTGCAACTAACAATGAATAGCGTTGAAAATATGAAACGTAAGAAATCAATGATTTCAATGAAAAGCCACAGAAAAAATTGCTGAAAAGAAACAATGGAATGGAATTGTTCGCATGCTATCAGACGTCATAAGATGATTTGTGTTTAATTGTCGTGATTAATGTTAATGTGTCAATGCATGCATGTAATGTATATGTGTGCGTGAGAGAGAGACAGAGGAGAGAGTGTGGGAAAAAGAAGAAAAACGTTGCACCCCTTTTAATGGCATGACCACGAGCCGCCACTGCCCCCGGAACATATTTTATTTGTATGAGGGACCACAAAGAAGCCCATGATATTACCGTTTTCCTGGGCCCTCCTCGTTATTTGCGAGAGGATTGGGAAGTTTAGTTATTTTATAAAAGAAATTTTACATCAATTTGTAGTTCGTTTTCTGGTGCAAAATAGTTTCTATTACTCGGGAGCGACTTATCTGCTTACCAGATTTTGTCTACAACGCTGCCATTGTTTATACTTAATTCAAATAAAGTTGGCGAAGGGAGTGGGTAGGTTTTCCCGGGCTCACGAAACGTATGCGTGTAATACTAACCCTGTCCGAGGGAACAGAAGTGCCTGTCTTCAATCCCGCCGGCCGAACTCTGGCTTTGAACTGCCGCGGATACAGCTGTCTCAGAACAAATGTGATAAACTTCACAGCATGTAGAGGGATCGAATATGATCATTTTTTGATAGTAAACATGTAGTGGGAAATTGTGCATAAGGCAGTTTTTGCATTGATACATATGGTTTTACCCTTGCTTTTAGGCAACACCGTACACGCAGATGTTCGGCAGGGACACAAATATCCTTGACTGCATCAGAAGGTGTTTGATCTCCGGATGCGGGGTTGCCTACAAATCAGCGGCAAATGACACGCGTATTTTGTATTTGTAAATACAAATACAAAATACGCGTACCATTATATTCCCTTAAAGAGCAATTGGCTTCGGCACCGTTAGATTCCTGGATTCCCAGTCGGTCGCCCAACCAGGAACCGCGATGTTTCAATTGACTGAACCTTCACAACTTCGTCGTTAACGAATTCGGCTAGCGACGCCGGTTTTGAGGCGGTGGCCTTTCGTTAGAACCATCTCAGCATTCACCTGGATGACCGAGAAACTACGAACCCCGTCAGGATGGTCGACACGGAAATTGAACCGGGCCGGGCCGTATCTGGATGCCAACTGACGGTGCCATGGTGCAATTAAGAGGCGAGAATTGGCTTAAGAGGCATTAATCCGCCTTGGTGCGTGAGAAACACTTCCTGGTATGAAAGCAAGTGTAATCAGTCTTGCCCATGGACACAATATTTCATAAGAATGATAAAGCGTTAATTATAGTAAAAAGAGCGTCCTCAAAAATATCACCCACGAAACTCTTCACTTCTCTAGCCTCCATTACGGTCCTTCTATTGCAGTACACCCTAGAAATGAGGAGAAACTATTGACCTCTAATATTAAGAATTTCCATATTAGACAATTCAGATAAATCATGTTGAGAGTATTTTCTCTAGCAAATTTTCAGAAAAAGCCCAATCGATATGACATCTAAAATAAACACGAACAAATTGTTAATAATAAAATATTTAATTTTCACTTTAGAAATGTAATATGCACATTGACACTTATTATAAATGTCGACAAATAACGTTTAGTCCAGTGTTTTCTCAATGAACGATTGAAGTAATTTTCTGAAAGTGCTACGAGATCATTTATTATCTAGAAAAGTTGTCAACGACAGACCTCTAATCATGGGAAGCCTTTCATGTTGATATAAGAATTTTTGAGAATGTAGTAGTATCAGCGCTGCATTTTCACAAAATAGCTCTATAACAATATCATCAACGTAGAAAAAAAATAACTAATCACATAAATAATACTTCCTATAAATTTAATCTAATTCATTTTTGTAAAAAGTCAATCCTACGAATAATTTAGGCGCTAGTATTGTAGGTAGGGTAGACAGTATGTGTGAGCTCACCCCACATGTGATCTTTATCGAGGGATAAATCCCTGGGTGGACACCTAGGTTTTGTGCCTTATTCTCACCCCCGCGGCCGCCACTCGCGCTTTGGTATCAGAACCCGACGAAACGAGCTTTGCCTCCGGAAACTTCCCATTCAATGCCGAGGTTGGGCCCCCCTGTCAGCTAAAGAGCTACTGGTTCAGGTCAATATCAGAGTCGAGACAATGCGCCACTCACAACGCGTCGGGACAAATCCTGCTCTATACCCAGATTATCTGGGTACTGCCATGAAGCCAAGAGCTTAACTGGAGGACCTCCGTTTCCAAGTTCCGGGATCAGGCCCCCAACCGTCTCTTCTCTGCCACAACTTTCAAGCTATTGACGTAGTACCGCCAAACCTAGGCAATCTGACAGGGGTTCATGGTCTCCATCTGGACTTTTATATGTGGGATCTGGATCATTCCGAAGAAGTCCTTCGTCCCAAACCCGCCAAGGTCAACGCACCAGGGTCCCAGCTGGTGGGTTACCGGAAACCGGCAACAAGTCTACTCACTGTCTCCAACTTGAAGGTAACAATGTCGGCCGGAAACTCAGGGTCCGGTGGCCGTTTATGTCTCCACAGAAACCATGCCCGCCTCCGCGGTCATTTTATAAAACACGGTGTTCAAGATTATTGTTTATCGTAATTGGTTCAAATTTTAATAAATACTTTATTTTCTTTCTTGAAATTTCTAAATATTATTTTCTCAAAAACGGCATCAATCTTTACTTTCTCGCTAGTAGAGAGACAACTCTAGCCTGGTAACGAATTAGTGGATAAATCCAGTAGCTAAATTTAGAAAAATCTTGAAACACGGTGAAGCCAGAATTGATATTTTATGAGTCCTTGATTCAGAAAATTCGAATGACAACAAAACGTCTGTCGGTGTGTCTGTCATCCGTCTCAGTCTTTTCATGAAGGAACCAGGACATTTTCAAAAATTTCAAAAAATAGCTCCATCAATTTTCATTAAATTTAGTTGTTGGATAGTGTAAAGGACGTTTAAGAGTGGTGCAGGTCTCATGTTGTTGAAAACCTAATTTTTGAAAATTGCAAAGTTCAAAAAGAGTTTGGAATCTTCCCACAACTAAAATATTAAAGACAGATTTTTCCTTTAAAGTAATATTTAAGAAAAGTTTTGAAGTTAGAAGATTTTGAAATAAGTTCATGTACAATTTTTTGAAAATTTGAATACTTTTCAGTAATTTTTCGTGAAAACGATATTTACCATGTGCGAATGTGTATTGTACGCATATGAACTCCCGAATTTATATCTAGATATGCAAACTAACAATTTTCTCTGAGTAAGGGAAAGGAAACAGGAAAATTCAATATTCTGATTTTGGATGGTTTGGAAGTTCGATGGTTGAACTGATACCAGATAGACAGTTAATGTGTGTCCCAGATATGCTCGTAGTTAGCAGCAATTGCTTAATGTAATTTTCCGGTATTGCGTTTTTTGGGCGTAAAAGAATCAATTACCTTTTAGGTTTACATGGCATGACCACGTTACGAATCCATTTCCTTGTAGCGTGAGAATTTTAAACGGGGCCAGAAATTATAGAACAAGTATATACTAAGTACGTTTGAAGCTACCCTTATATTGATAACAGTTCCGTAAAATCTTTTCTTATTTCGTGGCAAGTTGTACCTGTTCTCGATTGTATTGTTTTTTATCGATTGTGACAGCGTTTTAATTTCTTGTACGTGACATACAATAGAAAAGATAAGTCATGTTGGAACGACAAGTACAGTTTTTGAAAGAAAAACTCGGATAGTGATCCCGATACCAAAAAGTGTTTTTCGTGGTATATGTATATGGCAAATTATTTTCTTGAATAACTGGAATAATTAGACCTCAATTTTGTTGGATCTTGACACAATTCATTTCCGCAAAGCGCCTGCCGCATGTCCGTTCGTCCGTAAATAGCACTAACGCCTAAACCACACAGATGAATTTTGCCAATTGAGTATGCACCAACGATCTGAGAAGCTCCATGGCCTTAATCTTGAAAGATTCGTTTCAAATTCATAAGTACATGGACACAAAGGCTATGGATTTGAAACTCGCGTGTGGCATGATGTTTTCAATCGTTTGTGATGTAGCATTCCCAAATTCTCCGTAACCAATCACTACTCTAATTCTTCCTTGTGTAGTGTTCGCAGTCTGACAGTGTGTAATTGAAGAGCTGATTGATTACTAGCGATTCCGGTCGCGTCAACTACTATGTTTGCATATTTTTGCTCGGAGGTGGCAGAGATCGTGTCCCGCTGGAAGACGAGATCCGGTGCCGACCTCCCTCGGCTAGCGGGATTTTTCGTTCCAGATATCTCCCATCAGCGGGACAAGCTCTAAGCATCCGACCGGTCTCAGGCATGTGTGTTAGAGTAGTTCATGTAAGCGTAAGTGTGTGTAAGGGTAGGATAGGATAAGGAATGGGAAGCAAAGATTACGCGCGGTCCGTGGCCTTTTTTGTTGGGTACTGCTCCGATATTCCCGTAGTATGATCGGAGAAACCACGGGAAACTATCGATCAGAGTAGCCGGCCGCTGGAATTCTCCCCCAGACTGACAGAACTCGACTTAGCTATCTGGCTAATGTAAATCCACTACCGTCAGGACACAAACCCGACGACCTCCGTCAGAGTACTGCAGCGATGTTATAAGTTGATGTACTGCTCTTCCGGTAATTGAAGAGCTGGTTCTCTACACGATGAGTAATAAAACAAGCACTGAAATGGAGCCATGGGCTACCATTGCCATACACGTATTGGTGGAGCGGTGAAACCGCCGGAGAGCCGGGTGATATTTTGGGTCTGATACGCGGTGTGATGGCGATTTGGCAAAATGGGAAAACAAAAATGCTTGCCCCGACTAAAAATAATAGGTAGCTAACTAGATCGACTACCTGTATTATTTTGTAGCATCACTAGTATATTTTATCATCTTTTTCAAGTACAGATAAAAATAATTGGAATCAATTCAATAATTTTAGATAGATATTTCAGTGGTAAATTTCGTTTACAGGGTAAATAAGACTAATTATGAGATATGTGTTATGGATGTGTATGTGTGCGCGTGCGTTTCATGCAAAAATCGAACAGATAAGCCTTTTTGCTCTTAGTACACGTCAGGAGTAAAGTTTATTAGTTGCGCTGTAAAGATAATTAAGATTGATGTAATATTGATTAATTGAAGATTAAGATCGATGGGAATATAACGCATTTTTACAGTATCCATTACACACATACAAGTATCATCGTCTACAAACCTTACGCGATCTCTTAGGCGCAACCTTTCAAAAAGCTTTCAACAATATTCGCAATATACCGATACATATTTTTAATAAATATATTATTTATTCTTAATAAAAGAATAATCCGTATAAATATATTATATAATATATATGTATAGGTATATATATATATATATATATAGGTTTGAAGTGCACTTTGTGTTTAGTGCTATAGAGAGATTACTATAAGAAGGGGTGGCTTCAACAGCTACTGCTTGGCCACTGCTGGCAACATGATTGTAGGTTATATCCATGATCTCATTTTGTCACTGCATTTGTTTACAGTGAATTCGTTTGAATATGGCTTCATCACTATCTTTTGCCATGTCTTTGCCCTGCATAAAGTTGATTTGCTGCCCAACCGGTCAAAGTGGACCCTTTTAAACTGCTCTTCTGAACATAAATATAGCCAAAGAGATTCATGCAAACAATCTCAGTTGGCGCAATGTCAAATAATGGGGAGTATCATCCTCAACACAAGTTACCGAACGTTTGTAAAATGAATGAGAAACATTTCTACCCTGATCACGCCCCCAATATGATTTTACAGACATGAGTGTCAAAATCGATCCTGTGACTGAACAGCGTCCGCTTGCGGGTCAGGGCCAAGGCCTTGTGTTGTGGTCTCACGTAGAAGGCCCGGCAACACGGGACTTAGCATATACCTACTCACTGCCTCCACCCTGAGGCTAACGATGTGAGTTGCAACGTGAAACGTAGGATCCAGGTGGTTGCCTACAACTCTCCACCAGAGATCATGACTGTTAGTTCACTAAATGAACGTTGAAGATCGTCTTAACATTGCTTTATTCAAACCAACTTCGTGTATTTGTTAAGACCCTTTACACAATAAAATGCTTTCTACAACCATCAATCTTCACACCCCCTCTGGTGACGCTTCTCTCGTCACAGCTGGCGTCACTGACGGCAGTATAAACGGATGTCAATACCTGCAGCGTTCCCTTGCTCGCCGTTACCTCCGGCTGGCGTTGCAAGGACCTCCAATCGGACCGTTCTCGACGTGAGAGTGGCTCTTCACTCCCACGAAGTCATTGCCTCCAGGCGCTCCTGGCTCAGTCGGTGCGTGGGCCTCCTTAGGCCGCAACTTCCGATGTCTCACGTAACCTCGCGCCGGGCCATCTCGCAGCCCTCCTCCTCTGACGACTCGCTTCCGCCGGCCGGGCCTCGCCTCCTCTTTCCGTTCTCCCATGCGACGCAGGATGTTTGTACTCTCAGCTGCCTAAAAGTACTCTCGACGGTACTCCCTGCACTCCCTGCATCTCTGGACTGCCGTGCCAGCGCTGCTGGTCCGTTATATAGCAGACGTAGTGCTGGTATACTCGCGCCTCGACAGAGGCCGGTAATGCGTGTCAGGCCGCGCCGCTACTACTAGCCGCCACCAGAGCGCGCGATGTCCCTGGCACACGCGCGGCAAATTCAAATGATTCCTCTACACAACAGTGACCACATCGATCCTCCTGCCGGAAGAAGTACGTTGGGCAGTAAGTAACCCTTGTGGTCTACCACCTCCATACGTATTCTCTTCGTCAGGACAAGTCCCCAGGGTGGGCACCTAGGCCGCTTGGGCTTTTATCCGCACCCCCGCCGACGCGTTAACGCCGACAGGCTGACGGCCAAATTTAGCGGAACCCAGTTTACCTCACGGCAACCTCCGCATACAATGCCTGGATGGGAGCCGCCATGCTACTCAGGCTCCAAGCTATCTAGGCTGTACCGGAGTCTCGACAAGCGCCACTCACATGCGCCGGGAACAATTTCCCCTCCTCTTTGCCCAGAGTATCGGGCCACTGCCACGACAAATCCGATGGCCCAACTGGGGCCACCGGACTAAAGCCCGGGCGGCGGGCCCCATCACGTCTCCCATTGCTTACTGCCAGCTCACGATGTTGGTAACGCCGTACGGAAGCAATCTGACGAGTGGTAACTAGTATCCGCCGGACTTTAAAGTGGGATCCGGGTACTCCGTAAAGCATCCTTCCCCGAACCTGCTCCAAGGCCATCGCCTTCTCGCTGCCTGCACTTTCAGGCTAACGACGTGAGCGGCGTCGCGAAACTCAGGGCCCGGGTGGTCGTCTACGATTCTCTACCAGAAGCCACGACACCCCTGGGTCATCGCGACCCCCCCCCCTGCGGGAAGTACATTGGACAGTAAACAGCACAAATGGCTGTTCTGAACAGAGAATATCATGGATCACTCCTTCCTTTTCCCACAGGACACGGTCTCCTTCCACGCCATTGACCAACGGGGCTTCAACGGGCCTGCATCGTGGCGTGTGGCGCGCGGGTCCGCCGCCGATCAAGGCGGCCGCTGGCACGGCCGTGGCGCCGCCCGCGATGTCTCCGAAAAGTGGCGGAGGCGAAGAGGGTGCGGAGTCGCGGCCGAGATCACAGCACCCATGCACTTCCTGCATCCCCTGCAGTTGCCTGGGAGACTTTCTGGACCAGCAGCATCCCCTGCCTGGCGTACATGCGCAGGGGCAGCATGGCGCGCAGAGGTAATGAAGCAGACACACATCGAGATTTTAGACGTTTTCCCTAATTTCTTAAATGCAGTTATGCATTTATTAAATGATTCATTTCTTAGATGTTTCCTTAATTAATCAAAAATGTTACAATCTTCAGGTCATGATCGAATATTATAACGTTTTGCTAATGCTATCGACTCCATAAGTTAATAAGATAATATATACAAAATTGATTATTTCTCTTCAGGAGAAAAAACTGATTTAAACAAAAGTTACGTCCTTTTGATATTTTGATAAAATGTGATCAGCTGATGCCAAAGAAATTGCCGCCATTTGAAATCTAATTCAGATTTAGTGCAAAACAATATAACATTTTGACATAAGCCTTTTCGTATTTTCGGTGTCGATATAAGGAAGTTACACTTGAAATTTGCGCCTTAATTCTAGGCAGCTTCATTCACAATTGTTTGCCAGTTAAAGAAAACTCTTTGTCAGCGTTACAATGTGACCTTCACCACACCAATATCTGATAGGTTGTCTAACAATCAGAGACAAATGTCTCATGTATAAGTTTCTTATGAGAAATTCTCCGTTCCATGTTCATTGTCAATCCTTTATATACCCTACAAGATTCTAACCTTTATTCTGAGACACTCTGTGGTGGTCTGCAGTGTTTATTAAAGCTTTTAATATGGATCGTACTGTTTTCCAGAATTGTAAATCAGAATCAATTCTGTTTTTCAAATTTTACGACAAAACGGAAGAACTTAACAACCACAGACGATTCCAATTTCGAATGAAAGGGAAATTTCCAAAATTAAAGTGTTCCCTAAAATTTAAACTCGTTAGAGTCTCTCGAAAACAGCCTTTGAGAAAATTCTCGTATTTGGCTTTTCTTACAAATACTCTTTGAAAACAAATTGTAATTAAAATAGTAGGTAACTATTTAAAACAGTTAATGAAAACTAGTGGTGCTACAGAATGGACACACTTTCTCGCATTAGTTTTATATTTTCTTCGATCTGGGCTATTCTGACTCGTCATATAATTTGGGTACCATAAATTGTCGCCCAAAGTAAATGTTTTGAAATTTTCTCAATTTTTCGATTTAGCGTTTATATTGTCTCATAGAGAACATTTTGCTCTATCCCTACCAAAAATTTAAAAACAAATTTGGACCCTTTTTTAAAATTCTTGTTTTATTATTTTTAAAATTGCAGATATTCACGCACTATTAAATGATACTACTAACATTTTCGAAAATATGTACATTACCTTATTGAAAGAAGTGATTTTGGACAACACTTTTCATTGGAAAGAATAACCTCTATCTTCAATTTTATAGTTGTAGGAAAGGTCGAAAAAGTTCAAACGTTTGCAATTTCCGAACATTCAGAGTTAACCGTGAATATCGCACCTACACCAACTTTATAAGTTTTTCTATTCTTACAAGAAATTTAAAGAAAAATTTGGAGCAGTTTTGAGAAAATTTTGAAAATATTCAAAGGGCTTTATGTATAGTACCCCCGAAAATTAATAGATGTTTCTCAAAATGCCGACTTTGACTCAGGGCAGATCGACAGGTGTTTATTCCCGTTTGAAAA
>CAXIVR010000003.1:103886182-103905512 GCA_964035755.1 Teleogryllus oceanicus
CTATTATCCCATTAAAATTTTTTTAAAACGAAAAAAATTATATGTCTATAATATTTATTTCTTTGGAGTAGAGGAATGTTTTAGCTCGAAAATTCTCTTATTTTCTGCTAAGCGAATCGTTGACAATATCTGCAACAGATCTTTTCTGCCTTAAGAATGTACTAATCTGTATTTGAACATCCTACCACGTTTAGAGTTACATTTCTCTGACTTTACATAGCACATGTTTGAAGAATAAAAGACATCATGGAAAATCCTCAACGAACTATTACATCATTAGATGTCTAGTATATTTTTCATGAAGAACCTCTGCGTTGGGCGTTCCTACCTTGGTAACTCAATTGAACGCAGAGGCGAGAAGCACCTCACTGCGCAGCTCCTTCCCCTCCGGGTGCAGCCGGCGTCGCTGTCGCCCAGCAGGCACTTGAGGTAGTTGTGGTAGAGGCGCGGGTTGCTCAGGATCTCCCTTCACGTCCACGTTGTCGTACTTGGTGTGCACATCTCGTCGGCGAACGCACAGCACACCAGGCGCCAGCGCCACGCTCAAACCGCTCCTCGGCTCATGGCGATGGGCATTTGTGTATAGGGAACAAGAGAGACTGATGCAGCTCGGCAGTCGGCCAGTTTTATAGCTAGTTCGCCGGATCTTCACTGCTCTTCACTTTCCTATGCTCCGTCCCAAGCAAGGTCGTGGTTTTGAAGATCTTTTCTCATTGGCTTGCATATGGAAACTTCAGTAGTTAACGAATATCTCCTTGTTCGTAACTGAAATATTTAATGAACTCCTTGCTGCAAATCAAGACAAGATATATAAATGTCTGTCCATATCCTTCATAAGTCAAACTCTAGATACAAAATCCGTCACTTTCATGAACGATCATTTCTTGAAGACTTTGTTACGTGTTTAGTTTAGACTTATCGTGTAAGTTTGTAAACGTAGGGGTGGAGTTTGTTAAGGTTATGGAGGATAATAAACAAACTTTAAACGTGTTAAAAATATTTAAAAAATAATAAACATGTGCCAAGTCTTTGCGTCTGACAACTTCTGGATCCTGTAGAGTATAATGCTACACGACACCAAAATCTAGTATTCTCTTGCATTTTTAGCGATTTTTTTTTTTAAATCTGAAGGATGATGGTGCAATTCTGTCTTGAGATTAGGTTTCAGCGCGTCGACGTACATAGAGAAACATGTGTTAAGCCTTTGCGTCTGACAGCTTTTACTTTCTCATCCTTAAGAAGGTACTTTAAGAAAAGTTATGTAATACTATGGGAAAATAGCGAATTTTTTTGGCAGATAAACTCTTACTGCCGGGTCCTGGTGACGGAAAAGTGGATAAATGCAGTTGCTAAATTTAGAAAAAATATCTTCTAACACGTAGTGTAACCAAAACCCATGTTTTGTGGGTCCATGATACTGAAAATCGATGGACCGCAAAACGTCTGTCCATCTATGAACGCCGTTAGCGACTAAACCGTTCAGCCGATTTTCTCCCAAATGTTATTCCCCAATAGACCTGATATCGCCCAATAGACCTGGCCTCTTGAATTTGAAACCGATATTTTAATTTGTGTGTGTGTGTGTGTGTGTGTGCAGGGATAAAATGTGTCCATTTTCGATTAAACGTTGTTATTGGATAGTGCGAAGAACGTTTAAGAGAATAGGGCAGGCCTCACGTTCATTAAAATGCCCAATTTTTCACAAAATTGAAAAAAATTCAAATTTTTCGGCTTCCTTCTACAACCATAATTATGAAGTGAAATATTTTTTCCTATTGAAATGCGTTTATAAAATATAGAACTAAAAATATTGTCATGCTCAATTTTTTCAGAAACATGAGAATTTTTTAGAAATTTTGCGTCAAAATAGGCATCTTATTTTCTTTAAACAATTTTTTCCTTACCAAGGCACAACATTTTTTAAATAAATTTAGACCTTCCATATCGTAAAGGGTGCTTTAGAGAATGGTGCAGGTCTCATGTTCGTTGAAATGCCTGATTTTGAAATTAAAAAAACTTTTCGGCGTTTTCCTACAACTTTAAGATAATTTTTTCCTAATGAAATGGGATCATAAAAAACAGATCTTCGAATAAGACAGTGTTGAATTTTTTAAATTTATGTGCATTTTTTGTGTAATTTGGCGAGAAACATTGGCTCCCGGTTCCAGTTTACTGCGCTTCGTGAACGTAAAATGAAATATCCTGCAAGGAATTTGAATGCTATGTAAGTTAGAATTTGTATATTATTTCATATTTCAGTTTGTTTTCTTCTTCTTCTTCTTCTTCTTCTTATTACTATTATTATTATTATTATTATTATTATTACAATATTTATATTATATTTGTATATATTAATATTATTTCATTTTATGTTGCATCCTTTAATTGTGTTAAATGTGAAAACGAACCAAGGATTGCACTTTGCGTAATAAGATGTGGGAATGAAGAGTAATACATATAAAACCCGAATAATTTTGATGAATGTAAAAATATTATATTTATTTATAATATTTTTTCTGTCTTTGGCTACTGGGAAGAAAATCCTCTTTAATTATCGCAAAGTAATTGTGAACACAACAATATTAAAACTAGTCTGGCATACAACTTGGAGAACAGCCCAAAATTCTAACATTGAAATATTACAACGCTTCCAGTCAATATCCTTACGAAAATTTGTAAATGCCCCTTGGTACGTAACGAACACAACATTACACAGACTTATAGATCCCAATATTAAAAGAAGAAATCAACAAGATAAGTGCAAAATGCCTACAATAACAATTCAAATATTCTAGCCATCAACGTACTAGACAATAGTGACATCACCAGACGACTTCAACGTCATCATAATTTAGATCTTGCATATCGACCGTAAATTGTTCATTTTAGAAATTTTGTGTTTTATGTATTTATGATTGTATATATCTGTAATTGTATATTTATAAATTAAAATCAAAAATGTAGTGCAATTTGTTAAATATTAATACTGTAACATTAGGGGAGTATGGAGTTTGTTCCTCTCAAGTATTTGTCGCCTGTGGGCACGCGAAAAGTTGCCTCCTATTTTTTTCAAATCGCTCAGGAAAAAGTTATACATAATAACAAGTATCATTTGTTTAAAAATTGGAAACGTATATTTATTAATACAATTAAATACAATAAATTTTTCTTGTTAATTAATTTATTTTTATATATGATGTAAAGAAATAACACAAATTCATCATATTTGTGTTTTTTTTGTTGTTATGCATATTTATTATTCTACCGTGTTTCTTCATTTAATTCTTAAAATTACATAGATGTCTACATTTAACACTAGAGGATATAAACAAAATAAGACAACTTAAAACGTTATCAAAATTACGGAAAACTACAAAAATTTTCAAAAATGTTACATGACCTTAATGAAACAACTAATTGTGGAGAACAAATTTTAATAGTAAGTAATAATGTATACAAATCGATGGACATGTGCATATTAACAGCGTTAGAGATATTTCAAAAAATTACATTTGTGTAATTAAAAAAAATACACGAAAATTAACTTTACGTCATATTAAACAGTGCAACCGGAAATTTAAAAAAAAATTTAAGCCATTTTTGAGTAAATTTAATTTTGGAAAATTGGAAATTTTTTTTTAAAACTGTTGAGTTTTCAAGAAACTTTAATTATTTAAAGCACATAAATCTATTAGTGTGAAGAAATCGCCTCTAAGATACATACTATCGACGTGAGAGACAAGTCAAAAAATTACATTTTTGTAAATTTTGAAAAAACAAAATAATAGAGAAATATGACATTAATGTCATCGGATAAGGTTGGTTGGTCACTAATCCTACCAAACATTTAAAGAAAAAATTTGAGACAGTTTTTGAGAAAATTATGTTTTTGTAATTTTTTAAAATTGCAAATATTCAAGGCTCTATTGCACAAACAATGCTAAAATTTTCAAAAGTCTACATGACCTTAATGAAAGAACTATTTATGGGTAATAAATTTCATTTGAAGAAAAAATCTGTGTCTTCAATTTTATAGTTGTAGGAAATGCTGCCCCCCTCAAGAAATTCAAACTCTTGCAATTTTCGAAAATTCAGAGTTAACCGTAAAAATGGAACCTACGCCATTTTTATACGTGTACTTTACACTATTTTTAATTTTTTAAATTAATTTATTAATTTATAATTTAGTCAAAAACGGTCAAAAACTATATGTGACGTATGGAGGAGAAAATCATCTGCGCACCTTTCTTGAGTTTCAGAATCCCTTTCCAACAATTTAACTATTGTTCCGACATATCAACTATTAATAGTTGAAAGATGAAAAAATAATAGTAATAATAAATTTAAAAAAGCGAGAGATTATAATTTCAAAAACGAGATATTTTTGTTGACGAATTATAGAAAACTTATTTGTAACGGTATTCTTACAAGAAATTTAAAGAAAATATTTGAAGTTGTTTTTGAAAAACTTTAACTTCCGTATCTATAAAGTTGTTTATATTAGTATTCGTTCATTTAGCATTTCATATTATTTAACTCAAAAATACGATTTAAATATAATATTAAAGAAAAATTGAGTATCATAATTTTATACGAACTTTTATTGCGATACTTTATTATTACCACTGTACGCGGCATTGCTGTCATACAAAGCAATGATGGATATTTGAGATGTTCCTTGTTAAACGGCGACGTGATGGGAGAGATAAGATAAGACTTTATTTACGTAACGTTAATGCTACAATGTTTTCTATGTTCAATAAAATTGTGTATTAAACTTATTTAAAGTTAAGAATGAATATACAGATATGCATAAGGTACATAGTATCGATTTTCGAACGCATTTATAATGCGATATATTGATGGTCTTTAGTTCTGTATGTTTAATTTATATGTGAAATTATTTTTGTTTGGCAATATAATGTACTGAAATAATGCGATAGTTACAAATAATGCGAGAAGGTATGTGCTATTGTAGCAATACTAGTTTCAAACAGTATTATTCTGTATCTTCCCAGAATCTTAGATTGGTACGATACATTGTATATGTTAGTTATACGCATTCAGAAACCAATTTTTTTATATACTCTTCCAAGTTAATAAATATTAATTAAAAATCAACAATACGTTTTAGAGTCTCCAAACAATATTATACAACTACAAAACAAAAATTATCAGAATCAATATCTGTAGTACAGATACGCATGATGATATAGTAATTGTGTATCTGTCTACAAATTCACTGCTATTTAGCCAGAGAATTAATATTTTATGCAGAACTACGTAGTACTACCTTTTTCGATTCTGGATATTCTATGCTCAACCTTCTCAGAAATCTTTACCAGGATAGTTTCGTATGAGATCAGGATTACCTTTAAGGATTTCTCAAGGAGCACCATAATAAAGCCCAACACAATTATATTAATGTTTCGTGACAACAAAATCACATTTATTGGAAGTTAGACAGCACGTTGGATGTGCGGACGTCTCCCGTCGTAGGAACAGAAACGGCGCCACGAGGTCTCAACAGCTACATGGAATGCGAAGTTATCTGCTGAGTTTGTCGGCGTACTTGGCCACGTACACGCCCTCGGGTCCCACTTGGCCTGCAGCTTCTCCCAGTCGGCTTGCTTGTTGCGCGCAGGAACTCACTACCTTCTCGGTGCCGCTCTTCTGCTTGTCGGTGCATTTGCCGCAGCCGTTGGTCAGGGCGTCGGGGATGGCCTCAGAACAAGAAATCGCTGGTCAGTATCACATGTCGTTAGCACCTTTCGAAGTTTTAATAGCAGGCCAATAATCGCAGAGCGCAGATTTATTGACTAATTAGTGATTCCGGGCGCGTCAACTGTTAAGACCATTAGTCCTGTAAGGTATTGCATGTGATTTCCTCGGGAGACGGTGGTCATCTTGCTCCATGAATTGTGAGTTCCGGTGCCGACCTACATCAGTTAATGGGGTTTTCTCAATCTTCCATCAGCTGGTCACCGCTTCATTCGAAGATCCTGAATGGTGGCATGTGTGTTAGTGTAATGCATGAAATGTGTGTGAAAGTAAGGGTGAGGATAGGACAAGGAAGAGGAAGAATCGCGAGAAGTCACTGGCCTGTTTGATGGCACTTACTGCTCAGGGATTTGCCTGTCTGATCAGAGAAACCACGGAAACTACTGATCAGAGCAGCCGGTCGTGATAGAAATCTCTTCCAGACAGCATCTGAATGAGACCTAGATAGTGTCGAAAATCCTGTCGCCGTCAGTACTGAACCTCCCGGTCATATGCGAGGATGCATATGGGCGAATTCCGCTAATTTGGAGATAAAAAGTCTTTCCTAGTAAAGGTACAAATATTGATGGCGTATGTAAGATTATGTCTTAGACATTATAATTTTCTCTTGAACATGTTGAAAATGTGCAGATACGAGGGCGGATTAGTATGAGGGAGGCGATTCTCACGAGTTATGGGAATGTATATTATAATAAGAGGAGATATCAGAGCCCTCTATATTTTTAATTAAATAGACATACTATCGTGACAACCTTTTCTGAAAATTGTATATTTTCTAAATATTCTTGGCTTTGGCAGGAGACTTTATGCCCGAGGTATTTACTTTTAAACATCTTATGAATCTGTAGCTATGTTGAATCCGCATTGGCGGATTTTCCCAGTAGGGATCTGGCACCCTGGTCATCGGCATTGCCGTTGTTTATCTGAGTCACCTAAACCGGTTTTTCTGCCGAGGTGCTTGGAATTTTTGAAGAAAGTAAAATTCACCGTAGCCATTTCGTTCTTGCGGAATATTAAAGAACACTATTTTTCCGATGAAATTCCTTTTCAAAAACTCCAGATCTCCGGATGGGTGGAGTGGATAAAGCGGAATGGAGCGGAATATTTTTGACGGGAATACACCATCGATATAATTTATTCCCTTTATATGACTAATATATAATTGTGATAAGTACTCGTAAATGACGACGGAACTCGAGATACTTTACAGAAGTACTTTAACTTACTCGTGTACGCCTGTGTTTCTTCCGACGTCCAATTGATTTTCAGAAGACATTTAAAAGTATTACAACATTTTTACAATTATTCACTCAATGGACAAAGGTTTTAGCAGCTACAAGAGGTCTACTTGTAATACGTGTACTTATATACACCTGTAATCTTGTACATCATGGTTCAATCATTTTCCGAAGGTCGACGTTCTAAGAATCGGGCTAATACTGAAGAGGCTGTTTATAAGAATAATTTATAATATGAGTTTCATGAAACAGGTTTGTTAAGTGTAAATAAAATAGCTAGTGTGCAAATGTCCTGGTCGCACGCTTCACCTTAGCTACAATGTTTCCAGCACTGGCGTAATGACGCATTGATGTAGTGGTGGAGAAAATAAACATTCACCCCGGTTGTGTGCACAGGTACACCGCACGGCTCAGATGCTTATCTTGTGATGCAAGAAGTCACAACGAGCATTTGTAAAGAATACGTTACACGATGAGAAATCAAACAACTATAGACGTTTGTGACGCAAATGAAACCTGAACTTTTTCCATTACTTTCACTTCATTCGATTCTTAGGCAATATCAAAGGAAATTCCTGAAATTTGTATTAACGTTCAGACATTAGTTTCAGAAAGCGAAAACAAGAAAGCAGTTATATGAAAACGTATTGTTAGCCTTTTTCAGCACAGCTATATTTACTCTATCACCATATATTACGTTGCAACGATAAATCTTGTGGGCGTTCATTTTCTTATTAGAACGAATTCTTACATGAAATAATTTAAACATTAAAATATAGTTTTTAAAGTGACAGTGGGGAATAACATGTTAAAGGAGCAAGTTAGTCAGAGACCTAGAAACTACATATGTTGATGCGAGCACAATCTTTTCTAATGCATTGCTAGATGAGATTTGCACTTTTATTGGAAGTTTGTTAAAACACGGCTTTTTATAGCGGATGTGAAAAATTTCCCGAAGAAGCATCCTGGTGAGGAATTATTTCCTTTCTAGAAGGACAGGTGTTGTATGTAATAAAATGGACGCATATGAAATGATTGTATGGGGTAGGTATCGCAAAAACTAAGACTGTGAAATGAAGTGAAGAAATAATACTACGTCTATTTAGCGCGTATTAAATGAACAGATGCAATACGAAAAACAAGTCCTTTAACACTAAGAAGCAAATTTGGCACTTAATTCTACTTACATTTTCATAGAACGTTTTCCAAAAATGCACATGAAAAGAAGGCGTAATTTGACTTCATGATTGGTGTTTATTCCAAAAATATTTGACTTAAAGTCCAAAGGATAACAATATACCACAGCGAGTTAAAATGATCCACATTTTCAACTTTCCCGAGAGCGAATTAGAAGGAAGTTGGTAAAACATAGTAAGTTACAACGGGCTTAAAAGAAGAAATGAGTTAGTATTACAGATGCCATATCTTTAGCTCAAAGGGTTGCGTCATAGAAAGGGAGAAAGAAAGAGGCGGAGAAGGAAGGAAGAACACCCCTTTCAAGTGACCTTTTAAGATCATGTAAACATTAACACCGGGTAACAAAGGAAGAGAGAGCGAGGAAGGTCAGTTAGGAACAAATAAGTGAAGTGAAAATTGCAATAAAAACAAACGAGAATGGTGTGACGAAAGATAAGATATTAGATAAATACAGTCGAGAAATTGATTCTATGCGAAAAAGCAACTCACTCCTGAGCTCCTTGCCGTCAGCGGTGCAGTGGCTGTCGTTGTCGGCCAGCAGGCACTCCAAGTACTTCTTGAAGAGCCTTTCGTTCCCGAGGATCTCGTCCAAGTTGACGTTGTCGGTACTTGTCGGTGTACTTCTCGCCGGCGGGGACGGCGAGGGCGACGGCCAGCAGGGCGGCGAGCGCCAGGCGAGAGCGAGTCCTCGGTTCATGGCGGCTGCTGTGCGATCTGCGCGAGGATCAGCGGGAGTGCGTGCTCATGGCGCCGCGCCTCCGGTTTATATGGATGCGGCGTGCGTAATTCTCCGCAGCCTCTTTCGAAACCCCGTCAGTCGTTGCCTTCACCAGACCCGCCCATTTCCCGCGCGTCCTCCGCGGGCGCAAACCGAACCGCCTCCGCCGCCGCCGCCGCTGCCGCCGTCCGCCGCCGCCGCCGCCGCCGCCGCCGCCGCCGCCGCCGCCGCCGCCGCCGCCGCTGCCGCCGCGCCGTCTCCGGCCCCGCAGACGTTGTCTGCAGACCCCGGAGTGCGGCAGTCGCCTTCGCGGAATTAGCTAGTGCCAATGTTAGTCGACGTTCGGTCGTTTTGTTGCTTGTTCGCGTGGGTACGTCAATCGAATTGTCGGAGAATATTACTTTTACTCACCGGAACTCCATTCTAATGTCTTGCTATCCTTTTTACTTTCTTCATCTCGCTTTGCTTTCTTTTGTCATTTTGTTTATTCCCTTTCTGATTGTCAATCTTGTATCATTCCTTTTCTCCTTTCTCCATTTCTTCGTCCTGCTTTCTTTCCCTTTATTACTAATTTTCATTTTACCCTACTTTCCTCTCTCTATTTTTATCCACTTCCATTCTCTGTCTCAATAGTGATTTTTACTTCAAATTGTCCATACCTTACTGCACATGATTGTTTAAAACGCCGTTTTACATTTTGTGTGAAAATTTGTTGTTTAGAACACGAAGACCAGTTCTTGGTAGCAACTCTACACAATATAAAACAAATACCAATTTTGAGTTATAACTGTCATGAACAGCACTTCATGAAGCCTTTTAGTAATCCCTCACACTCTAATTCATCAGTTATTAAGAGTGCCTTGATTCAATTTCAATCACTAGCGGAACTTTTAAACACGATTATCTCAAAACTACATTATTCGAGTTTGACAATATAGCGTACATAAAACGTACATTCGAGCTTTTTTGACTCATACTAAGATAACAGCAAACTTTTTTGCTCCTTAATATTTGTGTATTCAGTTTCGAACTACAAATTACTACAAAATAAAAAAACAAAATCGTTTTTAAAAAAGATGAAGCGTACTGAATCATTTTCAGTGTAGGTGCTCTTTACTGCTTTGCACAGCTACAGGATTCTTTATCTTCTTCCACTGTCTGTGACTCCTCCCTCGTGAAGACGACCTCTATACATTACTCATGACCACATTTCATGACAGCAAGACATCGTAGTGCCTACAGACAATGGCCGGAGGAACATAATGAATACGGCTCGCCGAATGAAACCAGATTCTTCAGCCTTGAGATTGAAACATTTTCATACTATATTGAGGTGACGCGAGGCATAAATGAATCTTCGTTTTCTGCTCGAAAACCTCAATACCATGCTTCTAAATTGATGATAGAGCAGGAATCAATTTAAATTGACGATTACTTTCTCTTGCCCGAGTAATTGAAGGTAGGAGAAACTCCAACTGTTTATTCTACCGTTTACTCTTGCCGGCGATACTTCATATTCAAGGACGATGTTTATTGGTAAGTAAATAATATATTGCAAGCCTATTCCGCCGATTTCAAACACCTCAATTAACTTACCTGCGATGTGATTCTCTTCCGGAGTTGAAATCGACTCACTTCCGGAGTTGAAAATTGCTCTCCTTGATGAGTAACTCAATATTTCTATGCGTACGAAAATGCAAAATATTTCGGACGCGGATTTTACTCTAATAATAACACCTTGGGGTGTGTAGAACTGTAGGTGCCACCAAATGTGGTCAGGCTTATTTTAACACGCCATTTAAGATGGCGGCAAAAGCGTAATTAAATACCGTTAATTATACCATTGTAATCCTTTTGATGTTTATGATCTTTTTGTTTTATCTCAGTCAAATTAGACCAAAAATTGGTGATGGATGGGGAAAATCTATAGTTTTCAAACTTGGCATGATTGTTTCATGGTACATACCGCACATTATACTAATCCTGAAGTGTGGTATGAGCTCGAGATGGAGGCGACGTTTAAAGGTAATTTTTGGAGTTTTCTTAAATGTATCTCCATATAACTATCAATCCTACTGAAATGTGTGCTCTATTCGAAATTAAAGTAGATAAGAGTTGTTACAAAAGTTTCTGTAAGGTTTTGTTGCAAAATTAGCTCGAATGTATTGTCTTAATTTACAAGACCTTTTCTATAGACATCCTTATAAAATGATCTTATGATATTGTCAGTTCACGAAAGTAATTTTATTTTTGTTCAACATTTATCAACAACTTGCATTTGCCTATTTTCGCAAAAAACATGAACATTTTACATCTTATTGGGTCCGAAATTTCCTCGTGTACGGAAATGATTATCCATAGTTTATTTGGTAAGGTCTAGTTCAAATATTTGGTAAAGGATTCTGTACATTGTCAACATATAAAATGCATGAAACAATAGATAAGTACAAATACGGTGAATGAACAATTACGTTTTCCACGTACATAGAGGGACAACTAAAACAGATTGTCAATTACAAAGTACTAATAATAATTGATTGTTTGACACTCTCCAAAAATCTCCCTACCTCCTCCAGCATTTGAACTCATGAGCTGGGGTTTAGGAAGCCAGTGAGCTACCACCTGAGATTCTATTCGTGGAGTTGATATTCATTTTTTGTGAAAGGTACTGTAAGGAAAATCTACCAGTTTGAGTGAGAATAAAAATACATTCGTAAGAAAAAGAAATTTATTTGTAATGCATATTCTGTCGCCTCTATGAGCAGATTCTTGTTCTCTGGCAAATCATAGAAATAACGAGGTACTCTTAAGTGTAAACGTTGACTTAAAAGAACTGAAATGGTTAGCAACACGGTTCTACGTAGAAACTCCTTCGATTGCCTACGGTAAACGCCTTGAGGGTCCCATTTCGCCAACAGCTTTGAAAATCTGCAGGCTTCCTGTCATGCAGGAAGCGAATCACTCTTTCTGCTCCATTTTTCTGCTCTCGGTGCACTTGGCGCAATTGTTCGTCAACGCCTCCGGAATGTATTCTGAAAAAAAACATGGAAATATTTGAATTTGAGATATTACGGCATTTCAAATAGTATTTATATATTGATAAATGTTTAGTCAATGAAAATATTTCTATGCAGAAGGTAAGTGTTTTCTTGTTTTCAAAAAGGAAGTGATGAAATAAAATAAATGAAATTGCAAGCAATTATTTGAAAATTTGGAATGAAATTTGAATACATATTAAATAGTTGACTGGCTTCCTGTCACCTTCGGTGTCAATGACCCCCACTCAGTGTTAACTCCAGGATATCCACCTACTTACTTATGCAGGTTCCCAACCTGCCGTCGGTGTAGCTGGTAAGCCCCTGTCGACCACACGACCACAGTTCCTACACACCGCGGTACAAGTGACTCATGAGCTCATCGGTGTTTGGACAAATTGTTATGCAACAAATTGCCCGTCCTAGGACCATGCAGGTTGTACCCACCGCGACCCAGTCATATTCTCCCGGTAGCAAGTGCACGTGACCTTTGGGGGGATCAGTACTTTTATGCCGAATCCATTTTTACACCTTGGGCTAGTTAGCCCAGGGTGAAGTTGAGATGATGATGAAGGGTGAATGGGCAATCACAAACATACAAACATACACACAACCAACCACGAACTCAGCGATCTGCTCTCCGGATTGACTATTATTATTATTATTATTATTATTATTATTATTATTATTATTATTTTGTGTTGTTGTTGTTGTTATTTGTATTACAATTAATATTACTCGCCACTTGTAAGTGTTAATCGCTCTGCTGATTAACTAAGACATTTCAACCATGTGAATAACTTGTTGTATAATTCGAGGTACCTGCGCAAGAGCCAAAATTTCTGAATCGCTTTTTCTTGTATCACAACCCTGGTGTTACCATGTGACGACGAAATATCAAAACATTCTGACAGAGGTGAGACTCAGTGGCATGGGCTAATTTAAATTACAAAACTAAATAAAAATATAAATGTAGAAACAAAAACAAAACAGATATAAATACACTAAATTTTGTTAAAACGAAAATTTGTAAGAAAGAAAACCTGTCCAATGACGCAAAAGTACTATATAAATTATGAAAATGTTACACAATGTAGTTGAAATGAATGAACTGAAATTTACGGCGTATGAATACGACGGCTTCAAACTACCAGGGTGTTGATTATAAACTTCGTAGCGTGGAAACTGAAAGAAGGTTCCTGGACAGAAGGCCGTTAATAAACTCGTAGAGTTGTCTGTAACATGAAACTGAAGAGTAATTTCTGATGAAAATTATTCACATTCTAAGGTGTTAGAGTGAGAACAGAGTGAACTAGGAGGTACAAATAGAAAATCTGACTCGTAGACATACAGCCATATCAAGTTTTATTACAAATGCAGGTTGATACGAGCGTTTTTGGCGAAATTTGAGAAAACTATATTCTTTCTTGTGTAATAAAAACAATTTGCAAAACAAATGAACTACAGATTTTGACTCATTTCTTTCTCATCGTGCTCCATCGTTTCATGAGGTAATCGAGTAACTACTGCGAGAACATGGAGAATAATTATTTGAAGGTACCGTTCACAAAATAACTATATCCCCACTAACTCTCACAGAGCTCAAGAAAATATGGGAGTTAGTTAAACGTACATACCGAACATAAAATTACATACTGAAAGTTTAATTTCAATTAAACTAATTTCTGAAATAAACATAAATGTTTTTCTACAAAATATAGTACACAAATAATCATAATGTTAACTGAAAAGATAGAAAACAAAACCATTATTTTAATTGGAAATGACTACTCTAATCTTATATTCTACATTTTCAGTTTGATTAGAGATTTTTAAAAGAAAGGTTCATTAAAAACTTAATTCAAATTACAATTATCGAAAGTATAAAAATCTAAAACAAATATATTTTATATTTTAAAAGCAGTCAAGAAAATTGAATTAAAAAGTAATGTGATTGTGATGTTGTTTCTAATTTCAGTAAGGTTCAACTTACTTCTTAGTTCCTTGCCTTCAGAGTTGCAAGAGCGATCGTTATCTGCAGCAGACACTGCAAATACCTCTTGAAGAGACGCTCGTTGCCCAAAATCTCGCTCAAGTTGATATTATCGTACTTGTCAGGGTACTGCTCAACAGCGCTCGCAGCTGTGATGAAGACGGCCACTGCGATACCGAACACAAGTGATCTGACTACGGGCGGAACCATGGCACAAGATCCTGGACGATTTGCCGCCGATGTCTCCGAATGGTATGGTGTCTCCGACTGTGGTCTTCCCAGTATTTATAGGGAACGAGGAATGTTCTGTGATCTTCTAGCAGCTTCCAAACCGCTTCCAAACAGACAAGCTCCACTTTTTTGTAGTGAAGCTCTTCTTACAGCTTTCTTGTTGATGGATGGATTTACTCTACTAAAGGTCATTTTTCTTATACTTGTACTTTTCTGGATTGTGTTCGTTAATTGGCTGACACAATGTAATCCAGAATCCATTATCGTGGAACATCCATTTCATAAGCAGCAATGACGGGTGACTGATAACTAGAGTCCACCGTGAGTTGGGAAAGATACATACTACACCAATTCCAGATAGTATACATAAAATATCATGTTTCTTAAACCCTGTCTTTTCTTGATGTGGCAATACTTTTTTAAATTTGTGGTTAAAAGTATAGCCGTGAACGAATGTTTTGTCTTAATAATTGCATCCTCAGTTACATACAATTTGTTTGGCGCTCTTATCTATCATTTTGGGTTATGTGAAAATGGTTATTTACAATATTAGTGGTAAGGTGCGTTTTATTCCGAGAAGGAAATGTTTCGATCTGATGTGATGCTGATAGGCCGAGTAGTGCAATCCTTCCAGCGTGACACAACTGCCTCTATACCTCTGTATCACACTCTACTTTTAGACCGCCTGGCTGACTTTCATTTTATTTTAATTCAAGTTTACAAATCTCTAATTGTGTACTATGTTACTATTTAGTAAATAGTGTATATTTATGCTTTGCTCTTGAAAATGTTGTTAGCAGCTAGATTGCTATTAGAAAGTGATATTTTAAGAAAGAGATTTAGGATGGTACTGTCGATTCCGGTTATAGTGAACTGGGATATAGTGAACCTCGGTTATAGTGAACTAAAGTTACTGGATCCGTGTCACTTACATTACAAAACCGCAGAAGAGATTCGGTTATAGTGAACCTGAACCTCTGGTGTAGTGAACATAGTAAATACGTCAAGGCATTAATTCTCCTAGAAAGAATATGTAGCCTCAGTGATACAAATTCAAACACTAGACAGCTTGAAAAAAATATCGTCGGCCAAAGTTCATAATCGAAGAAATATCCCTGAAGTGTAGGTAGCGGATCCGGCATGAGCACCTTACTGATCTTATGCCATTCGGTTTCACTGCGGAAACATAGGCTATGACCTGCGTGGGCTACAACTGGAGACGGTGACGCGCGATTGCTTGCTTCAGTTTCAATCTTGGTGTTTCTGATATTTCGCAGAATAAAGCGCTTTGAGTTCTACGTAGGCAATAGGAAGCACGCGACTGCCACAGCCTGGCGATATCGGACGTTCCGCGCGGAAAAGCGCGACAATTAGATACAGAGGATAATGCGAGTTAATGTGGAGAGGCACGAACTCTGGAGAACAATATAAAGAAATTAATAGTGAAAAGTACGAAGCAAACAATGGAAAACAGTTTATTTTAAGGACAAATAAAGTTTGAAATTTTCAGTTCGTGCTGTTAACATATTTTTCTGCATTTCTGTATTAATAAAATCAATCGTTATTTCTATTTAATTTTGACATCATCGGATATTGTAAACCTCTGATATAATGAACCAAAATGTTAGTCCCCAGATGTTCACTAAAACCAGAGTCGATTAAATGTAATGTATCAGCTTATAATAAACGTAATCGAATTACATGTTAATGAAATAAAACAGCAGATCCGTATTAAACAACCATATTGGAATATTACAAATTTGTCATGAAGCTACAATTTTGTCATTAAGTAACGATGTTGCGGAACATATTTAATTATTCAATGAAAATGTTGAAAATTGTTTATCAGCAACTGAAGTGATGAAATAGCTAGTTATTCATTGGCTATTGCTCGTTTAAATGTATTGGGAAATGTAGCATTACAGCTACTCGTATATAATACTCTTGCAAAGAGAAATATGCAAATTAAACAGCTGACTCAAGACTTCAACTTTTAGGGCAATTTTGGGTGTCTAGACAGAATCAAATTGCACACAAACGCTAAATATAAGTTTATTAAGTTATCGTAATAGTGTTGTTGATTTAAATGATTCATATCTGTTAATTGGGAGGATATTTAAAAATCCTATTTCTTCAAGCAAACTCTATTTAAAGTTATTCAACCCGTTCATGTTAATAGCAAATACACGACAGGACGGGTGTAGAATAATTTTGTAATGCTCTGAAGTAAATGACGCACCTCCCAATGGAGGTGTACCTCGCAATGAGTGTGGGTCAAAAAGGGTTAAAGTCTGAAGTAACCAACCAACGCTGTCTAAAATAATATAATCATTTCCCCGTTTTCAAATTTTGCGCACTAGATATCAATGATTAGCCCATCGAAAGGTACTTCAGGCTAGGTGATTTTCGCCTATAGTTGGCGCTGAAAGCGTTACTCAGTATTTCTGTACCAAAAAGAATGACGCGACAAAGTGTTTTGTGACACAAAAATTCAAACAAGAATAAAAAAATATAAAAAATTGTAATACCGAATATTGGAAGCCTGGGATTACATTAAATACTATTTTACTAGTTGATGTGGTGTCGGCGACGCTGTAAACTGTTTTAAAAGTTTTTTCACGCGTTGATAATTTCTTTCATACTTCAGTTCTTTCATGGTTGGCTTTGTTCAAATATGTTCTTACAGTATTTGTCATTGGACTTACCAAGTAGCTGTTAATGTTATACTTCCGTTAAAAAAAAATCCCAACACCCAATGGCTTTGTATATTACCTCCAAACTGGATAAGAATGGGTAATATTGCAATTTCAAAATTATAATGGCCGTAAAATTACTTGCAGAAATGAATGTGAATAGTAGAATTTAGCACAGCTATATTTTTACGATTTGTTTTCAAATATGAACATAATTGATCACCTGTAAGCTATTTTGCATTATTCTCTGCTCTATTACAAGATCATTCTCAATTAGTTCGGAAAATTCTGTCGCAAATGCTTCTACAATTACATTATATTGCCCTGAGTTGCTTAACACATCCACATTTTGTGCCCTGTTTTAAGATTTTAAAACTCTGCAAACTCAGTCTAATTTGTGTTCTCAAAGCGCTATATATATATATATATATATATATATATATATATATATATATATATATATATATAAGCATTAAAAGGTTACTATTTTGTATGTTTATGTGAATAAGGTGAATAAGTTTAAGTAACATTAAATGGAAAATCGATCTTTGCACACTTACGAAGTGTCTTTTCTCTCGTATTGTACTTAACATTTATGGTTTTCTTCTTATTTAGTTCATATTCTTCAAATTCAATGTTCCAAGGCAATTTGCATATCTATATAAATAACTAGAGGTGCTACAGAATGGCACAGACTTTCTCGTACCAAATTCTTCGAATTTCCTTGGTGTGGTCTGGCTTTAAGGTCATCTGTCAGCTATCATCTATCGTCGCACAAATTACATTTTTTGACGTTTCTCAACTTTTTGCTTTTCTAGTGGTACAACAGAATCATTACTTCAAGAATATTTAAGAAAGAGTAAAAACTCGTCCTAAATAAAAGTTTCTTGAAAACTTTGCCTAGTCGTTTTAAGAAAATGGCAATTAAGCAATACTGTAAATGAGAAATGTAAGCTCTTTTTCACTGGAATCTATTGAGTTTTCGAAAAACTTCATTTGAAGTCCTTTCAAGCACAATCCACTTACAAATGTAATAATGCATACAAATCGATGGAAATGTCATATTAACGGCGTGAGAGGTATTTCAAGAAAATTATTTTTTCAAATATATGTCATTTGTCGCCAGATGTGTGATGTAATGTGTTGCGGGTTCTAAGTTGAATTATTTTTATCGTTCTGTCACTATTCTGTGACGTTTGCAGTCGTGTTGACACAAGCCAAGAACATGGCTTAGAACATAATTGAATGGAGTATTCGATCCCGGTAACTTACTTTTATATTATTGCCTGTAGTCTCGTGTCAGGGTCGTGCTGGGAGAGGTAGCTCAGTGCTTCAGTGTGACGTCACTGCTGTGTCTCTGACCGGAAGGTCCTAGGTTCAAGTCCCGATAGCAGCAGGATTTTTGACACTAGCTTTTCAGCTAGGACGAATTCAGTCGCTGTCTGAAGGAGAATTCTAGCGGCCGGCTCCTCTGATCGATAATTTTCCGTGGTTTCTCCGATCAACAGGCTAATACCGAACAGTACTTTAAAACGGGCCACTGACCGCGCGCGATCTTTCCTTCGTCTTCCATGTTCCATCCTCACCTCTTACACACACACACACACACACACTAACATGAACATGCACTGTACTACCACATATTCCGAGAGACCGGTCGGAGATTAGAACTTGTCCTGATTGGGGGTGCCCTGCTGGTGGGAGATACCTGGTTGAAGAAAACCCTGGTAAATCGGTGCCGGATCTGTACATCCAGCGGGGCAAAAACATCGCCACCTCCGAGAAAAACATTAGAACACTTACGGGACTCAATAGTTGCCTCGCCCGGAGTGACAATTAATCAAGAGTCGTAGAGGACCACCAGGTAGCATCTCCCGTCCTTCTTCTCTCGCTTCTGCGTCAATACCCAGCTTCCAGAATTGGGAAGTAATTAGGGAAGTGGTAGGATTTAGAACACTGCATGGGAGTTGGACTAGCCCTTGCGAGGCAGCTAATCTCGTTTTTCGAACAATTTTCTTCAACTTCAACAACATTTTAAATTATTTTCAAAGTTAATGGTTAGAGTGTAATGGCGAACGAATTGTAAAGAGCGAGAACTAGTATCTCTTAGAATATCAGTTGCTGCAAAAGAAGAAGAAATGTAGATCGTGTCACAATTAGACCTGCTTTCATTAACAGAAGTTTCTACTAGTATGAATGAGATGCAAGATTGTCTTAGACGTTTCTAAGAAGTCTTCACGATTTATTTAATGAGCAGGAGGAAAGTTGCATCCCACTGATTTTTGTGATGTCAGCTGCCTAACTCACGCAATATGGATGTCAGAATCTGTGAGATGATTTTATCACAGCCATAAAGTATATTTCTATGATATACTATTCAGACTTCAAAATTAAACACACTCAAGACGTTTAGTTTAGTTTAGTTCAAAATTAAACACACTCAA
>CAXIVR010000003.1:103905612-103918112 GCA_964035755.1 Teleogryllus oceanicus
GGCCAAACTCCATGTTCGCCCGTCCTTGTCACAACGGAAACGCTAAACATTTTAAAAATTTTTTCCCCAAAACTATATCCCCCAAATGCCTCAACGACCTTGTGATTTTGAAACGGATGTTTTTTTTTGGAACGTCGCTATTCACAAACTTTTGCATTTTCGATAATTCCAAAAAAATTAACATTGAAATCTACAATATTATTGAGGGGATTTTGATAAATTGTTTTTAAAATTAATTTTCGTTAATGGTCTAAAAATCCCAATTTTTTGCTACTAACAAATGTTCAATTTTGTTTTGAGCGTCGGAACGTGGTTTATTCTGGGGTTTGTGTGGGGGTTTTGAAAACCTCTGTTTTTAAGGACATTTTCAAACCCAGCAAAATTTTTTTTTTTTTGGGTTGGTATTCAATTGCGTAGCCCTTTCAAGCAAGGGAGAAAATGTCTGTTCTAATACCAATAGTTAAAATAAAAACGAATTTTTTTTTGGGATTTTGCGGCCATTTCCTTTGTCCTTAAAAAAGTCGTAGATAAAACTGGTAAAAGAACTTTTTTTAAAGTACCTTTTTTTCTCAATATAAAGTACCTTACATTACCAATTTAAAACATTATGGAAGTGTTTTTTTAATTTAAGTTTATCTTTTTCCCCAACCCAATATCTAAATTTTATTGTTCTTTAACTTTAAAGTCTTCTACCTGTTTTCAAATTCACGGTTGGTCCTTTGAAGTTTAAAAATTTATCTAAAATTTCGAGAAAACCCCGCCTTCAGCCTGAATCAGTAAAAACCACTGATTGACAGTGATATTCACTGATTGGGTTTTTAAAATCTGCCCCCGACAATCATAATAACTGAAAATCAGTGAAAAACGGGTCTTTTTTGAATCAGTGAAACTTCCTTTTGAATGTAAAACCCTTTTGAATCAGTGAAATTTTTTTGAATCAGTGAAATCGGGACAACTAATTGACCAGTGGAATTATATGTGCAATCAGTAAAAGAATTTTTCATTTTTTGAATCAGTAAGTATCCATCTTCCCCCAGTTGAATGAAAACCCCAAAAATCCTATTTTAAAAATCCTGTTTTTTTTTAAAAAACTTTAAAAACAAAAAATTATAAATACAATACAATAAATAAAAATAATTTATAATATTAATCAAAAATTTGAAAATAATTTTTTCTGTATTTAAGTTTTTTTCCTTGATATCTCAATAGTAGGTTTTTTGGGTTTTGGGATAATTAAATTAGTAAATAAAGAAAGTCAAAGTTAATAAAGGCAAATTTATTAAAAATTTTAGGGAAAATGATCTTCTTAAACAGCACTGAAATAAAGAAAAAAAATACAATAATATAACTTATGGAAAAGATATTGAGTAAATTTCAACTCAGAAAAAATTAAAAATTGGGGTAATAACAGATCTGTATTCTATTTCTATAGAATCCATATATTTTTATTTATTGTTTAACATTATCACATAAAAAATTGTCCTATTTAGGGTTTTTTAGTTCCTTGTCCATTATCCTTGGGGTAGGAGTTTTGTTACATCATTTATTTAAAAAATTCTTTTCAATGAAGGAATACTGGAAAAGGATATTTGGGAATTTAAAGGGTAATTTTAAAAAAATCTGCCTTTTAAGTGAGATAAGAAATAAAGTCTTTATTTAAACCAATGAAAAACTAAAAAAAAGAAAAACGATGTTCGGGAACTTTTCAAAACTCACTACAAAAAATTGGCCTGCAGTTAAACCCCCATTTTATGTACATTTTTTAAAATTTCGGTGACAATACTACAAATTTAAAAAAAGGGGGAAGAAAGGTGAAAAAAAAGGACTCTTAAAATTTTAAAATTTAAAATAAATACATTTAATGGTTTTTTTAATTTAAATAAAATAAAAAAGGACATTAAATCTTCAACATTTTTAAAGTAAAAATAAAAAAAACATTTGGTATTATTAAAGGTTTTTGGGAAAGTTTAGGGAAACAATAAACTTCCCTCGCAATTTATTTTTTTCAAAATTAAAATCACACATTGAACTTAAAATTTGGGAAATTTAAAAATCATGCCCTTTTTCTATGCATATATACATATATATGTATACACATGATATATACACATTTTGTGTATAAAAAAAACAAAGACTATTTTATTGTTTCAAAATTTAATCTGCCATGCTCCCAAAAAATCGTCCCCGACATTGGGGGCACCTTCTATTTCAAGAAGAATAAAATTAGAATGAGGTATGTATCAAGGGCAAGTTCAAAGTTTTAATTCACTTGAGGTAAAATTTTAAAACCCCAGATGAACTTAAAACAAACCTTCAAAAGGAGCTAATTTAAAAAAAAATATTTGGAAAGGAAAAAATTTTTAAAAAAACCAGATAAAGTTCAAAAAGTCTGGATTTTTTTATCAAAAAAGCATCAAAGTATATTTGGAAAAAGGGGAAATTTGCAATTCTAAACTATTTAGAAGAGATTAAGGGGTTAAAAGTTACAAGAAGTTAAAAAATGTACCAGTACCCCAGATGAAAAATTGAAAAACTTTTAAAAAAAGTTTTAAAAGATAACAACAAATATCTGAAGTAAAAATTTGGAAAATTTGTCAATGATTTTATTATCAATATTTTTAAGGGAAGCCCCTAAACGTCCTGGATAAACAAGTTTGACCTTTTTGTGGAAGAAATTCAAAAATTTTCCCCCGGGTTGTCTCCCAATAGTTTTGAAAAATACGTAAATCAGAATGGAAAATTTGAAAAGAACGCATGCAAAAAAGAAATCGGCTGTACTAAACAAGAAAAATGGGAAAATAACCAGGGGTTTTTTTTTTCAAAAAAATTGGGGAAACCAAAAGGAAAAAAAAGCAATTTCCCGAGTGTTTTAAAAAAAAGGGTTGTGATATTGGCACCATTGGTTTTGGAAGAAATTTTGGTGCCCCAAATATTTAAAAATTTAAATGAAAAGCAAAACATTAAAACTGGGTGTTTTGACATACTCTTTGCCCCAATAAAATTTTTAAAATTAAATATAATCTAAAAATTAAAAAAAGAGGCAGACTTTTTAAAACAGGCATCCAGTTTAGAGCCTATGAAACTCAGATGACATATTAAAATTTAAAAGTAAAATTGAAGAAAAAAAAGGATCAAAGAAGATGAAAGAACTAAAAACAAAAAGAAAAAATAATATTTTAAATTTTATAAAAAAAATTGAAAAAAAAAAAAACCATCATCAGAAAAATTTAGAAAAAATTAAAAATGTAAAATCTTATTTTACCTGGGAAGACCAGAGATAAAGTAACCCCATTTTTTACAAAAATATGAATATAAACATAGAAAAGATTTTACTTGTGACATCGGCAAAGAATAAACGGAAGAAATAAAAATTTGGATTAATGTCCACCTAGGTAAACTCCCCATAGTTTCATAGACCATCAGAGTTACAGGGCCCGGGTTTAAAAAAAAATACCCCCCTACTGGTCGGATTTCCAAAAATATCTTATATTTTAACATCAAAAATCAAAACCGATGATTTCAAAAAAATACGAAACAAAAAACCATGATGTCAGATGGGTTTAAAAGTCAATATCCAGGAATAAGTTAAAAAATTAAAAAATTCCCAAAAAAAGAAAAAATTAAATAATTTTTTTTCCCCTGATGCGCCCAAAGTTCTCAATGAAAAATTAAACCAGACTTTTGGGGAAAAAAATAAGATGTATTTTGAAGAAACAAAAAGGTTTTTTTGGAAACTATTGTAAAAAAAGGTGGGGAAAAATGAGACAGAAATACAGTGACATAAGTCTCAACAAAAACTTTTTAATAAAACCATAAATATCCCCCCAAAAAATTAAAATAAAATGCGGGCGAAGATTTAGAAAAAAGGGGAAAATGCCTCAAAATACAATAAAATTTATAATGTTAAAAAAAATTCGACCAACACAGGGGATAAATTGAATTAAAGGGGTCTTGGGAAAAGAAAATTCCCGAATTAAGAAATTAGATGAATTTAGAAATTGGCCAAACTCGATTTGGGGGAATCATTAAGTAATCTTTAAATCAATACCCGACGAACAAAGGGTAAATTTCTAGATATACAAAACTTCTAATGGTGGTTTTTATAATTGAACAAATGCGAAGCTTTTTATTTTAAAGGAGGGTTTTTCAAAAAATGAGTTTTATTTCAAATTAAATACTCGGAGGATATAATCATTTTATGCAAAAAAGAAAAAAAATTTCTAATGTTGGTTTTCCAATTGTTGTAAAATTTAAATTTAAAAATAAGTCAAATTTCCATGGGGGAAGGAATATTTTAATTAAAAAAAAATTTAAAAACCATCACCCTGCAAAACAAAAATAGTTTTCTATCCTTTTTCCATATCAAAAATTCTGGGCATTTTCTGAATGTTTTTCCTTTCCAATTCCCCCAGATGCAAAATTTGATCCCCCTAAAACAGAAACATAGATAGGTCAATAAATTTGTGAGGAAAAAAATTTTTTTTTGTTCATACAAAAACATACTAAGGGAGTTAGGGTCTGGATGGGAAACCCAGGGGGAAATGGCTTTTATGTTCCTCCCCCCCCTCCAAAAGCCTCGATTTAAAAGAGAAAATAATGTGTTTGTATAAAGCGGAAAATGCCAAAATAAATCAGTATTACAGTGCCTTTGGAAATTAAAAAACCCAAAATATTGTGTTAAATCTCCAGTTGCTCCACTTTCTCTTACCCCTTTCAAAAAACCCCCCCCCTGGACTGGTTCATTAAAAAAAATTAAAACCAAAAAAGTTAATTTTTGCTGGCATCCCGGGTCTGCTGTGTGTAATCAGGACATTGGGCTTTTTCTTTATAAACAAATTATCAATCGATATTTCCTGTATATAAACAGTTCTAAACTTTTGTTACATAAGAAGTTTCGTTTTTAATAAAAAAAAATACTTTTTTCCCTGTTCATAACTATTTTTTGTATGGGTAAATGTCACCCTAAATAAAACACCAGTTATCAACGTGATACAGAAAGGAAAAAAACTTACAACCAATTAAAAAAACTTCGAACGGTCATTTTTTCGGGAAAACCCCTTTTTACTCGTTCCCCGGGGGATTTTGCGCACACAACACCGGGAAAAACTGGACCGGTCGGTGCGGGGGCGCGACCTCGGGCCCCCTGACAACCAGTAAATGCTAGATCATTATGAAAAACTAATATTCACTGATTGTCCGGAAAAAACATTTCGACTGAAGATATCGGATTTTCGCCAAATTAATAACACAATTTACTATTCAGTTAAAAGCGATGGAAAATTTTTTAATTTTAAATTAACGATGAAGAAAATCACTTTTTAAAAAATGCATGCTTTGAAACAAAGAAATTCTGGGTTTATTTTCGAATATTTAAAAAACGAAATACGTTTTTTTTACATTTCTCTTTTTTGTGATCGTCATGAATGTAGTTTTGGAGGGGGAGAGAGGTTTTATTCTAATTTGCAGTGGTCGCGAACGTTCGGGAATGATTGAGCAGCGCGCAGGCCTTCAGGGCTTTCAACGGTTTGCCGCTGGAATCGGTGAAAAAAGTCGCGGTCCCCGACCCGCTGCGCGGCCGGGCCCCCCTTAACAATCAGATCCCGCGCGTCTCCCCAAAGGGGGCCGCGTTCGATAGCCATCGCTAGGGGCTCCAAACCCCCCCAACGCGGGAAGAGGGGCAAAGAAAATTTTAATATTTATTTTTTAAATTTTATTTTTCGTCAAAAAAAAATTTGAAAGGAAATACAAATTATGTTAAATTTCAAAAATTTTAATAATGGTTTATCAATTAGCTTATATTTAAACTTTTGCTGAGCATTTTTGAAAACGAGCGACGTTAGGGGCAGTTTTTAAATTTTCTATCAATAAAGCAAAATTCAAAATTGCATACATTTTGTTTAAAAACAAATTTTTTTGATAATCAAATTTAATTTACGAAACAACTTTTTTTGACGTCTCGGATTTACATCTTCAGAAAAGGGGGTTGGAGTTCCAACCGTTACACCGAAATTCTGTAGGTTTCATTGGCTGAATTTTGGTGGCAATATCCATCCGTTAAATCTAATACGTCATCATTTGTGCCGTAAATGCCCCTTTTTTGAACGATTTCTTCAAGAAAGGTCTTTATTATGATGTTAAAAATACATTTTAAATTTAAAATTTTAATAAAAAACGGGGAAATTTTTTCGATATTTTAATTCATTAATGTCGTTATGTAACAATTTTTTTTGTGTTTTCGGGCGCGTCAACTGTTCTGGTCATTAATTCAGGAAGTGAAATTGATATTAAATCTTAGGAGGTGCTGGAGTTCCTTTCTGGATCATGAGATATTCGGCCAAATTACACTTCAGCTTTGCGAGGGTTCCCGCCTCCCATACAGGAACCGACCTTTCCGCCGTACAAGAAACCTTCCCATACGAGACAAGGTCTCTTGTACGTTCGTTACTATGTCTACTGACCAGTGTACAGTGACATACTATGACAAACGCTATGCTTACAATACGGCTGTAACCTGAAGTGTTGAAATGAATGATAGGGTTTGATAATCTTGAAAGGTGAAAAAGGGTCTAATTAAACATTTATTAAATAAGTAAATAATAATAAATAATATTTATCTCTCTATTAAAGAGTGAAACGTTTACACAAGGGGCATCAGAAACGCACGACTTTTGAGCCAAGAGAATTACGTCTCGATTCCACTGTGTTCATTGATTTTTTTAAAATTATTTCCTCTCGGTTCTACCCGTACGACCTTTCAGGATTTTCTTATTGGTTCATTGAAATGAGAGGAAATTTTCGCGCGATTGTGACTCCTTGGGGTCCAGTGTGCGCCGCGGCAGCAGCTCTTGCTACGGCCGCGGGGCGCTCGCGCCCGCCTCCAGCGGCCTTCTGGGCGGAAAGGTCGGCGCGCCCGCCCCTCGGCCGGGCTGGACTGCGCTGGAAGACGTCTACGGGGGTATGGATCGTTGCACGGGGCTTGGCGTGGAGGGAGGAGAGTGAGAGAGCGGGGTTACATGTTACCGCGATTCTCTTTAGCCTGCCTGCCGTGTGCAGACAACTCAGAATCTCGCAAGGCCGTCAGGTCATTTTACGGGGGGAAGCTGCTGGTTTTCTTAAAAAAATCACATTGTGGATTTTTGAATGTCAATGAATTTTATCGTTTACTGGAAACTTAAACGTTCTCTTAATCTGTTTAAAACACAGGGCTAAAAAAGGTTTTGTTTACTGCGAGCAAGTCCCAAACAACGTTATCGTCACAGGTTACAGAAGACGAGCTCAGTAGATTGGCGATTGCCGTAGTGAACTGGATCGCGCCAGGTGGCAGGAGAATGTTTCCAGTGCGCGTGCGCGAACCAGGCGCCGAGTGCCTTGCAACGATCTGTTGTACACGACTCTGCGCTCAGTCGAGGCTTGAACGGTAGGCGAGGACTGAGCTTGGTGGACAGATTTACGAGCGAACCGAACGGTTTTGGGCTCGGAGCAGTAGCGGCTTTTCAATTTATGAACTGTGAACACTAACAATGTGCAGTAAAGAGATCTTACATAACAATTATTTGCCGCCAAGCTTTCCAATCTCTTTTCTGCTTTTTTTTCATGATTTGTTAAAATTAACGTGAAACGATAACAAAAACGTTTGCATGTGGCTATCTGGTCATTCCTACTTAGCCATCAGGACATTATTTCCTTGGCTACCGGTGGGCCGATACCAAATGTTTCTCGTCCTATCATTACGAGCATTCTTTAAAAATATTTATTTTTAATTTTATTATAAACAGAACTAATAGAACCGAAACCTTAGGAGACAGTGTTCTCGTTGTGACCAAATCTATATATACGCTCGAACTGGTAACTCACTTCGATACACCTAATACAGAAACTGCTGCAATATTAATCTCAATTAACAGCAACATATAAACCTTCCACAGTAATAATCCCAGACGCCAATTCTTCAAATTGTTTGAATGCCTCGGATAAAGTTTTGTATTATATTGACTGATTGGCGATTGGATTACAGGCGCGTCAGGGGCTTAGGACATTAGACCCATAAGTGTAGTGCGTGTTTCCCTCTCTCACGGGAAGCCTTTGTGATTTTTACTCAGCTAGATGGCGAAATCTGGCGCCGACTTACACGTCGGCTTGCGGGATTTTACCCAACCAGGTATCGCCCACCGGAGGGAACTGCTCCAGCCCCCTACTGGTCTTCCAGTATGTGTAATGCATGTGAACATAAAGGGTGAGGATAACGCTCGGAAGAGGAAAGAAAGAGGCCGGTTTGTTGGGGGTACTGCTCCAGCATTCACCTGGCATTGATTGTAAAAACCAGGGAAATCTACCGATCATAGTAGCCGGCCTGTATGTAGAATTCTCCTCGAAGTCGCGGCTGAATTCGATCTATCTGGTGTCCAAAATCCTGCCACCGTCGGGACTCGAACCCTAGGACCTCCCGGTCTGAAGCACTGCAGTGGCATCCATTGATGACCTGAACCACTTAAGCCAGTTTTTGCTAATAGGAGTCCTCAATGGGAAACGCGTTAACTGAGGATGCCACTCCCATAAGGGAAAAGGCTAAAGTAATTGTTAAACCACACCAATATTCAAATATTTTACCCCCAACGAACCCCTTTTTAACGTTAACGAACGTATCAAAGTTTGAGCAAAACCTACATCCTAAATATTGTCTTAACTAACTCAAACACCGACTTTAACATGTCGACAATACAACTTTATTCTGATCATATACCAATTTAATTTACGCCTTTAACCGGGAGCGGTAGCTCAGATTGCATCAACTAATGTCACTGCAGCGCCTCTGACCAGGAGGTCCTAGGTTCCAGTCCTGACGGCGGCAAGATTTCCCACATTTGCTTTTCAGCTAGGTCAAATTCAATCGCTGTCTGGAGGAGAATTCTAGCGGCCGGCTGCTCTGATCAGTAGTTTTCCGTGGTTTCTCCGACCAACACCAGGCGAGTGCCGGAGCAGTACCCTATCAAACGGCCCACGGACCGCGCGATCTGTCCTTCCTCTTCCTTGTCCTATCCTCTCCTCCTTCCACACACTTCACTAACATGCACCATATATTCATGCTACCATATATTCCGGGAGACCGGTCAGGAGCTTAGAGCGTGTCCTGGCTGGGGCGGTGCCCCGCTGGTGGGAGAGTCCTGGCTAGGGGGAAACCCCACTAACCGACGGAAGGTCGGCGCCGGACCTCGTCATCCAGCGGGGGAAGATCACCGCCATCTCCGAGAAAAACGCACTACACTAACGGAACTAATGGCCAAAGCAGTTGACGCCCCGGAAACACGAAAAACCAAAACCAATTTACGCCTTTGCAAATGACGCCCCGGCATGCTCTCATACATTCCCCAATTCAAAAAACGGATGTAGTGTGGCATTTACCTCATCTGGGTCGTGCTCTGCTGGAGAAAAGGTTCGCCAGCCGACGTGCAGGTCAGCGCCGGAAGGAACACCTCCACGCACTGGCGTCTCGCGAACGGGACGAATTACGTAAGTAGTTGACGAGCCGGAATCAATAAATACTCGCTCACTCTTTGCAAAATCGAATTGCTACTCTTCTAGAAAATAATATAAACCAGAAACCACGAGATTGATTTTCGTCATTGATAGCACTGATACGCAACCATTGTGGTACAGAGAAACTCTATCTTCTTCAGTTCCCCATATTTAGTTAAAAACGTACGTATGTAGTTTCGCTTCATCACCTCCAATTAAAAAAATTCTTGAAATTCATTAAAATGAATACTGAAATTAATAAATATCTTTACAGTAATTATATTATTATTACTGTATTATTATTATTATTATTATTATTATTATTATTATTATTATTATTATTATTGCGTTATAGCTGGGATTCATAAATCTTATAAAACTAAGGAAATTAAATATTAATAAAGTTTTCCTGTAATCCAAGAAAGAATCCAGTAATACAAGAAAACAAAGGCACTGAGGATGCAATTACGATTGTAATTGGTAAACTAAGGAAAGGAACAAACTAAAAAATCAAAAAAGAAAGAAACTAAAAAAATGCAATAAATGAAAGTATCCCTTGCACATATTTTTAGACGTTTGGTACAGTGAACCAAAACTGCTTATAAAGAAATTGACTATGTATGGGCTAAGAGGAAAAATAAATGATTTATAACAAAGTTACCTGACTGATAGGAAACAGACTGTACAGGAATAAGACATATAGGAATATTTACATGTGCTTTGTGGAGTTCCTCAGGGTATTATCCTAGGTCAGTTGTTGTTTTATAATTTATATAAATGATCTCTTCAAATTTTGCTGAAGGAATTTTCGTATTCTTTGCTGATGATACAGCATTAATTGTGAAAGGTTCCACATGACAAGAGACGCTTAAGCTGCAGAATGTAAAATTACTTGAATTGAGGAAATGGTTAAGGCAAAATTGTTTAAGTTAAAATATTTCTAAAACAAATTATGTTAAATTTGACAGTTACATAGAGAATGTAGTACTCCAAAACAGTGCAATACATATTCATAAATTCGACCGTACTGTGTAATTGCCTGCAATTGTGCTGCATCTGCTGACTACAATTGTCCTGCAATCAGTAGAGTCAGTAAATTCAGTACCTAGCTATATTGATTGAAATTTAAAATGGAAAAGACATGTTTCATACCTTATAAAAAATCTATGATACTTAATTTTCATATTCTGTAAGTTAAAACACATATTTAAGACCAAGCAGTTGCTGATAATAAATTATGCTTTATCCTGATCTGTAGCTTCAGGTGGAGTTGTAGTGTGGGGTGGCGCGTATGATGCAACTTTTACCTTCTGAACAAGATACCTAAAAAATCTTAAATTAATTTTCATCAAAGATTTGATTAACCTTCTGAACAATTATATAAGAGCCAATATTTCTTCATTACAGCATTTCATTCTGGAAAAATCTTTACGAAAAACTATTACTTTTTAAAGATAACCACTAATATTTGCTTGTGAAAGAACGTGTCAGACGATTTCTAGGTACTGCGTTTATACATGCTCACATATTTTGTAAAACATTTTTTTACAAAACATATTTTGCCTCATATATGTGAATATTTGTCAACATCTTAAACAAAGCCGAGATTCCACACAAGTAAAGGAAGGACCGAATTATGTTGTAGAATATTGATTGACTGATTGTTTCCTTGTGTTTCCGGGTACAACTGCTTCGGTCATTAGTCCCGTTAGTGTACTGCATGTTTTTTCTCGGGAGATGGCGGTGATATTCTCTCTGGATGGCGAGATCCGGTGCCGACCTACCGTCGGTTAGTGGGGTTTCCCCCTAACCATGACTCTCCCACCAGCGGGGCGCCGCCCCAGCTGGAACAAACTCTAAACTTCCGATCGGTCTCCCCACTTCTTCCCGTATGTCCCCAACCGCATATTCTATCACCTGTCCCCACTTGTCCCCCGCGATTCCCCATCCGCAACACCTTCACATGCATGTTCCCCAAAACTTGTGTCCCTTAAAACTTCACCTATTCCCTTAAAACTCATGTCCCGTTGGGACCGAAAACCAGTTTTGCGGGCCCAAGAAGCACCAACCTGGAGGACACTGCAACATGCACTACTCTACCACACACTGGAGACCGAAGGACTGAACTTGTCCTGCCAAGGTGGCCCTGCAGGAGGTAACTGGTTGGGGAAAACCCCGTTAGCCGACAGTAGGTCGGCGCCGGATCTCGCCATCCAGGATGGGAAAACCACCACCACCGCCCGAGAAAACACACGCACTACACTCGGGACTAATGACCATACCAGGTGACGCACTCGGAATCACTAACAACCAATCACTTCAGTGCCTCTGACCGGAAGGTCCTACGGTTCGGGTTCCGACAGTGGCAGGTGACTAGCTACAGAGCTAGGTCGAATTCAGCTGTCTGGAGGAGAAGTAAAGCCGACTGTCCCATGTTATAGATTCACAGTATGAAAAATATCCTCAACCCTAAAAGAAGCCTCCGCGCTAAATTCAATACCTCCTTTTTCCGCTAGATGCTGAAAGAAGCGTAGTGAAATTTGCGTGGACAAATGGAAGAGCGAGCCTGACGGCTCAAGTCTCACCACGTAAAATAAGGCACTAACTACCTACCACTGAGCGGAATATAACGTGGATTGCACACGTTATATGTACCGATTTCTAAAGCACTAATTTTACGGTTTGTTAGGGCATTTTTATTACCAAATTAGTATTCTTGATCGAACGTGTTTTTAAAGCGAGTTACCTTAAACAAAAGGCTATTAGCAGGTATTTTTGTGAAGTATGATTGGTTCATTCATTCATATTTACAGGCACGTCCACTGCTATGGTCCTGAGTGCCTTTAGTATTGCGAATGTTTTGATACTAGGAAGCGGTACTTCCTGACGGATTGAGACTCGAGCGGACTCCATAGTGACAGATTGCGGGCGGTCCTTCTCCACCTAACTGCCCCAGTGTGGGCCAAGCTCCAAGCTCCGAACGGTCT